>JAKMXC010000260.1:0-75162 GCA_025328345.1 Colletotrichum sp. SAR11_59
TAGTTAGGATTACTAGTTAATTAAGTTTATTAGTAATAATCTTAAAAGTTATAGCTATAATATATACTATATTAATACCTATTATTATAGTATATACCTTAAAAGCTAGTATACTTCTTATAATATATTTACTCTTAGTTAAACTATAGTAAACTATATTCTTAGTTATCTTAAATATATTATTAACTTACTTCTTATTAGTAAAGATAATTATAAAGCTTAGCTAGGAGGTTATATCCTTATTATTAGTAAAAGATCTATTAATAAATATAAATAACTTAGTTTCTAATAAGTTAAAGAGGATATATTAAAATCCTTAGTTTATATTTATTATTTACTATTTAATATACTTATTTAGTACCTTAATATTATTTATTATTAGGTTTTAGTATTAAGCTATAGTAGAGAGGTTAAAATATACCTCTAGTTAGTAGATTAATATAATATAGACTTTATAAATATATTATTTAATATATTATTATTTTATCTTATTTTTTATTACTTTTATATTAATAAAGTAAAGCTTTTATATTTACTTTTTCTAGTATAAGTAGATATTTCCTTATTTAAAGGATATAATACCTCTATTAAATATAATAAAGTATTTTTCTATTAAGTATTCCTTTAGTTTTACTATAAATCCTACTTACTAGAGCTCTTTTTCTTCTTTTATAGTAAATATAAAGTTAGTAATACTAAAGGTATTATCTATTTATATACTAATAATACTAATTATTAAGTTTTTATTTAAAGAGATTATTAGGTATAAGTTATATATTAAAGCTCTTATTAAGAGCTTTATAAAGTAGTACTTACTATATATCTTCTATTAGTATATTTTTAATTTAGTAAGCTTATATAGTAGCTTAATAATCTCTATAATTATATCTTCTAGGTATTTATAGTAGATTTATATAGATAGTTAGGTAAAGATAGATTTAAAGAAGGCTTTAATTACTTAAATATAGACTTATATTATATCTCTTAACTATACTATAAAGTAGAAGGATATTATAAGTATAAGTATAATAATAAAGAGGAGTTTTTAGCTAACGCGTTATATTATAAAGCTTTACGTTAGGATAAATCTCTTACTATTATTACTATATCTTTATACTATAAGTTATACTTTCTTATATAGTTTCCTATTTTTTTCCTTAACTTTATATATAATATATATATTAAATAATTATTTATTTTTATATATATATAGGTTAAACATAATAAAGTAAAGAATATTTTTCTTAATAAGGCTATTAATCTCTATTATAGAAACTTATTTAAATAGCTTACTAAGTATCTTAATAACGCTATCCTTATATAATTAAACTACTTATACTAAAGTAACTATTTTTTTTACTATTATAAACTAAGTAGTTATAAGCTTATTAAGAGTTTCTTCTTATAGGTTTAAGCCTATTTCCTATATAAAAATAGATATCTAGAAAGCTATTATTAATATATAGTATAGAGGTTTACTATATCTATATTATACTAGTATTTCTTCTTATAGAGGGTTAAAGTTAATAATAATATAGTCCTCTACTAATTTTTTTAGTTTATTAACGCTCTTATTACTAGAAGTAGTTTTATCCTTAATTAGCTTATTCTAAGAAGTCTCTAGGTTTTTATAAAATAGCTTAATATATATTAATTAGAAAATAGATATCTTAATACTTATATTAATAATATATTCCTCTCTTCTAGAAGTTATAAGTTAATATAAGCTTTACTAGCCTTTCTTCTTATAGTAAATAAAGATATTTAAGCCTATAGTAAGGTTTATAGTTTTTAATATATCTAAGCTATTATATATACTAAGTATAGTAGCAACTTACTTATTAGCTTTAATTTTCTAGATTTCCTTTATAGCTTTATAGATTATTCTTACTCTCTCTATAATTATTAACGTTAGTAATAATTTTTTAACTATCTTTAGGTATATACTAAAGATAAAGAGAGTTAATATAAAGCTATCTAGTCCTACTATATTATTAATAGCTTTTATTACTATTTATAGGATATTCTTATAGTTTATTAATAAGTAGTCCTTCTAAATAACTTAATATACTTTCTAAAGAGGTATATAATATCTCTTAACTTTACTTATACTATTATATACTTCTATAGGAATAGCTTTAACTATAATTCCTATTATATCTATATTTATCTTAAACTTATTAGAGATATAGTTTATTCTAGTATCTATAATAATATAATTTAGAGGTTTAATATAGATATTAATCTAATATTATTATAGTATCTTCTAAATAGCTTCTAATATCTAATCTAATAGGAACTAAGCTATATTAAATATTATTACTTTATTAATTATATATAGTATAAGTTCTCTATCTATCTAAACTATATTAATAATAATTATATAGTTAAAGTTAATATTATTTTTAAAGCTTAACTTAAATCTAAGTAGGCTTATGCTATTCTTCTAGTAATATTTATAGTAAGTTATTATTTTTTAATAATCTCTTATTTAACTTTATATTTAAACTTATTAAAAAAGTTCTATAAGTATTTTACTATTAAGTAGCTAAATCTCTTATATAAGTATTAAACTTTTTATTTAGTAAACTAACTATTTATAAATAGCTTTTCTTAGTTAAGAAATATTTATAAATACTTCTATCTATCTATAATAAGTATACTAATATTACTTTTTATAATTAAGTTAGTTAGGAGGTTATATAGTATACTTATTTTCTTTATATTTTATATATAGAAGAGAAATAGTATATCTATAAGTAAGATATAGAATATAATATTTCCTAATAGTATTAGTATAATAGCTACGCTTAGAGAGTTAACTTTCTTCTTAAGATTAAATTATATTTTAACTTTACTTACTTTTAATTTATTAAGTTTAATAGGATATTACTTCTAGAAAGCTTTAAATTATTTTCTACTACTTATTAAGTACTTTAAAACGTTTATATTTAGTATAATCCTAAAGAACTCTTTAACTAAGTAAATAGTACTAAATAAAAAAGTTTATAATATCTTAGTTTTAATCTTAATATTTTTAAAATCTAATTTACTTTTACTATATTAAAATACTTTATTAACGAAGTAGATATATATCTATTTTATATTAAACTAAATTAGCTATAGTATAGCTATTACTAAGTTTATGTCTATAGTACTTAATATATTTTATATATCTTTATTACTTTTAAGATTATCTTTATTATTACTAAAGCTAAGTTTCTAATAGTAATAGTTAATATTAGTTTTTTCTATTAATATAGTTCCTCTAAAGCTATTATTAAGCCTTTTAAAGTTTATAAAGAAGTATATATAAGTTTTATAGGTACTTTTTTATTATTAGTTCTTATATTACTTATATACCTTCTTCTAATCTTCTTCTATATATCTTATTAACTAGTACTTCTCTTAAAAGTAGACCTAATACTTCTTTTAAAGGTATCTTCTATAATATACTTAAGGTTTATATCTAAAGGTTCTATATAAGCTTTTTATATTTCTATAATATCTCTCTTTACTATTCTTATAGTACTTTCTCTTAGTAAAGTAAGTATTAGTAGAGAACTATATTTTCCCTCTTAATCTAAGTTTTATAGTAATAGCTAATCTAAGAGAACTTTAGAAACTTTTATAAATACTTACTAATATATTAAGAGTAGCTTTATATTTTTATATACCTTAATATATATTAATTAAGTTAAGCGTTATAATAATATTAAACTAAAGGTCTAATAGTAAAGTTAGTTATACTTTATTAAACCTTATTATTATCTCCTTAAAGTATTTAAAAGTATTCTTATTATTATTTTTCTAAATAATTCTTATTAATATAGTGTTTTACTACTTTATAATATAAACTTAGATAGTCTCTAGAACTTTAAAATATCTTTTAAAGTATATTATTTTCTTACTAAAGCTTAGTAACTTATTATTAAGTTTTACATAGTAGTATATATTTATAATACTTTTAAATATTAAATAGAAGATATTATTTATATATCTCTTATTAATACTTATTAAAATATATATCTTTTAGAAAATACTAATCTTATTATTTAGTATTTTATATTTATTACTACTATATTATCCTTCTTTTAAAAAGATCTTAATAAGATCTACTATTTATTTTAACGTGAAGCTTTATACTAGTTATTACTAAGATATAGTAGGAGCTATAGATATCTCTATTCTAAGTTAAGAAAATAGTAATAATTATATTTAGCTAAACTTTATATTTTCTAATTCTTAAAAGTATACTTTACTTATTACTAGTACTTAATAATAGCTTTTAATATATAGGAGAGTTTAATAACTTAGTGTTTTTTATAGTTATTAGTTTTATAGAGGAGGCGTTTATTTATAGCTCTAGAGGCTCTTAAGGTATTCTATAATATTATTATTTTCTTTAGTTAAGTTTTCTTTTAGTTCTAGATCTCTCTAGAGCTTTTTTTTAAGTTATAAGTAGTTATTTACCTCCCTTTATAGTTATAATATTATCTAAAGTAGAAATAATTTAGTATATATGATCTAAGCTAGTTCTCTTATAATATTAGTAAACTTTCTTATAGTGAAGTATATACTTCTTTATTATAGAAAGTTATAGAGTTTAATATATAATTATTTCTTTACTATAGTAAAGGCTTATTCTATCTATCCCTTAAAATCTAATATAAACTATAATTATAGGTTTTTACTAAAGAGATCTTTATTAATATACTTATCTAGATAATAGCTAATCTATTTATTAGTTATCTCTATAATAGTATTATTAAGATCTTCCTCTAGTAGCTTTCCCTATAGTAATATATTTATTAAAATAATAAAAAACTCTATTATCTTATTCCTTACTATTAGGATTAAAATTATTAATAGATTAGCTCTTTCTAAAGATAGTATATTCTAAGGTTTATTTTCTAAGGTATTTAAAGCTTAAATTCTTATTCTTATAGTTTTAAGTATACTTTAAGTAAGTATAACGTTATTTAGTAGCTCTATTATTACTATATTTATACTTACTATTATATTAACTTTAATTTTATTAACTAAACGTTTAAACTAACTATACTTAGTTATATAGCGTTTCCTAGGAGCTAAAGCTATTAGGGCGTATATATCTATTAGCTAATTTACTACTAGTTACTTTATACTATTTAATTAGAGTTTTTACTTAGTAAGGTCTTAGATCTAAGTATAAGAAGGAGGTATAATCCTTTAGTAAGGATCTAGTAAGCTAATAAAACTAGCTTTAGCTATATTCTAATAAATCTAGCTCTAGCTATATTCTTATATACTTATCTTAGTTAGTATAAGTATATATTCTTAGTATATTAATATACTTATTTCCTATTAATTATAAGTTAACCTCTAGTAGTCTCTTTCTTTAGTATATTTAGTAAGTACTTATTAGTAATAGTAATAGGTAGCTCCTATATATATATTTCTTTATAATCTTAGTTAGTTATATATTCTAGCCTATATAGTAGTTATATTTATTAAGGTATAAATTAGATAGACTATTAAATCTTAAGATCTTTAGTAATAATACCTTCTAAAGAAGACTTTAATTATTAATCTTAGTCCTAGTTATTACTTAGTAATCTATATACTATTTATATTACTTAAGGTTTATTTAGTATTATTACTATAAACTTAGTAAATATAATTAGTTATAGACTTAATAGAATATATAGTAAGAGGTAGTAAGGGATAGAGAGATAGTGAAAATCCTATTTACTTTAGTTTTAGATCCTAACTATATAGTACTAAGTATAATCGCTTTAAGAAACGTATAATAGCTTTATTTTTAGTTATAAAATAAAGCTTTTTAAGTACTCCTAGTTATTTCTTTAGTAGTAAATAAATACTATCCTTAAGTTACTAAAATCTTCTTAATAACACCTTAGGGAATAAGGTTATTATATAGCTACTTTTATATCGTTTTCCTTAAAGTATAACTTTATTAGAAGTTATTCTTATATACTATTATAACGTATTATTTTAATAATACCTAAGGGATAAAAGTAATAGGTATTAGGAAATTAAAATCTTATAATTTTAAACTACTATATATATTTAAAACTATACTTTTTAGTTACTTTACTTTAAACTTATATAGTTAAGTAGTTACTTTAATCTTTAATAATATTAGTTAGTAAGCTTTAGTTACTATATAAGGAGGGGTTTTTATATTTCCCTTTAACTTAGTATTTATATTATACTATTATTATTAACTTATACTTATAGTAGTAAGTATAAAATACTATCTTAGTTATAAATTATTAACTTCTTTAATATAATAAGAAGTATATTTCTTATATTTAGCGATAAGTTAATACTATTTTATTAATAATATATACTATTATAGTTATAACTTAATAAGTTATTATTACTATAGTAATAGCCTTTTTTTTCTATATTCTTAGTTAATATAGTATTAACGTTAGTAATAAACTTTAGTTACTTAGAATCTTATAAAGTAATAGTACTAAAAGAGTTTTTATTATAGTTATATTTCCCTTTCTTAAAGTTACTTTATAGTTATTATCTAGCTATAAGTTAAACTTCTTAGCTATTACTAAAGTAGTTTAAACTATAATACTAAATACTAATAGTAATTATAATTATAATAATAGTATTATTAAAGTTAGTTTTTTAACTTTATACTTAGTTTTATAGTAAGTAATATAATACTTAAACGTTTTAATATAGTTATAGTTTCTACTTAATTATTATTTAATATCTTTATTTTATTTTATAGAGTAAATATACTTAAGGGGGTATTAAGTAGTATTAGTAAGTTTTTTATAAGTTATAAGTAAGGTTATACTTATCTTTTTTAGTTATCTTTATTAGTATTTAACTTTTTAGTTGGTTTTCTTTATAGTAATATATAATAGAAGTAATTTATAGTTTTTAGTACTTCTAGCTATAATTAAGAGCGTTTTATATACTTAAAATACTAATACTATTTAGGGTAAGTTTTTATACTTATATATAGCTTATGAAGTAGCTTAAGTTATTATAAAACTAAGTAAAGTAGTTAAAAACATAGAAAGTAGCTAGTTACTACTAAATACCTTATAAGAAGTAAGTAATATAGATAATACTATTAGGTACGTTATAATTATAGCTTCTTTAGTAGGTTTTATAGTTATTAATTTAAATAAAAATTTAAATACTTACTATTCTAATATATATTAAATATTTATAGTTTCTTAATATATAATAGATATTCTTATAATAAGTTACTATTAGTATAATATTAAACTAGAGATTTAGAATAAGTATAATTAGTTCTTATAGTCGTTTTACTTAATAATATATAATAGTTATTATCCTATTTCCCTTAGTATAACTTCTTAAGAAAACTAGTTATTATAGTTTATAGTAATATAATAGTTTTAAAGAGTTATCTCTTTTAGTCCCTTACTAATCTATAGTATTATAATAACTTATAGAAATTAACTACTAATTAGTATTAATATAGGTATTAGTAATACTTTTTAACTAGTTAATATAAAGGGTTATAAAATATAGGTGAAAATATATTATATATTAAAGTTATAGATATAGTAGTGAGGGTAGTGATATAGTGTTAAGAGCTAGAGAGATCTCTACCCTCTCATTAGCTGGATTCTGCTGTATCTATGCTGGGCGGTGAGTGTGGCATTATTCCGACAGGAACCATTCCTTCGGGGGTGGTAAGCCATTCGCCAACTCTCTTGTTTCATGGACCTGATGCTAACTCACAAACAAACGAAACCACTCTAGAATATCGGCGAAAGACAGCCTAAGTGCAGGTTGGTTGGAGGTTGGACGGCCGGCTTCCGTGATGGAGATGCAGTTGACTTGGTAGATCGGACCGGGACTGAGTTGGAGAATACGGGTTGATTGGGGAATCGGCGGGGGGGGGTGTTGAAAACGGCAATTTGCCTTCTCGCCTACCGCACTTTCCTCTGACGAAGTTATCCTCACTCATGCGATGGCGCGATCGGCTACAGTCTTTTTCGGAGATTGTGGGTTCTGGCGTGAACCGTTGGAGCGCCCAACGGAGTGGAACAGAAATGCACATGCAGGGCAAGCAAACAAGTTCCCAATCCATTAATTCACCGACATACTGCCTCGGGCCGAACTTCCGCGGACTGCGTTCTACCTATGACCTCACAGCGATGTTACTGAGCTCTTGGTACTGATTTGATTTTCGTCCAGCATCCTACCTTATTTTGGGCGATCAGTGCCTCGATTTGTCCCGAATTGACATAAAAAGTGGCGTCGGCCCATGATATTGCGACGGCCCAACACCAACCTAGAAGCCATCTTAGCTGCCAAGGCGGAGCTCGTGGCAACGGTCTACGCGCCCAAGCCTGTGGAGAAAACAGAAAGAGAAAATACCTCGATTTCTTGGGTCCGCAAAATCATGTCGTGCGGGACGAGCTTTGTCGGTGAAATCGTCGCTCAAGAGGGACCACTAAGCTCTTAGCTCGTGGGAAATGAGGTCAACGCTTCCACGGTTTGATGACATCAAAATTTAGTTGTCTCGATGATTGACGCGGTTAGCCGAAATCGCGGGGGCGGGGATGAATTGGGGATCGTCAGGTTCACCTTGACCACAACCCGGGCTCTCCCCTCATGATTCCCCGCATTTGTCGGTGCCATCAACACCGAGCGCGTTTGTCCGGATGCTACGCTGATTCCAGGGCTACACACCGGACGAACATGGGTTGTCGAGGGCGCGCAGGGGTTACTTTGCGATGCTTAAAAAGAAGAGAGACGCAGTCAAATCTGGAATGAGCTTGAGACGGCTTTCTAGTGGTATTGCCAATTGGTCTGTTGCGTTGCATCCGATTCGGTTATCACGATGAGATTCGGATTGAAAGCCGGTGGCCTTTTGTGGCTCGCGGCCTCGCTTTGCGGGTCTGGCCGTGCTTTGGCTCAGGAAGACGTTGACTGGCCGATCCATGACAATGGCCTCAATGAAGTCGTCCAATGGTGAGACTTGCCGAAGATGTTTCATCGAAACAGGTACTGATGCAGGGACATGCAGGGATCACCACAGCTACATCGTTAATGGCGAGAGACTCTTTGTCTTCTCAGGTGAAGTACGGCCTACTCCCTCGCAGATCCTCATGATGATGATACTGACGGCTTCCAGTTCCACTACTGGCGTATCCCGGTGCCGGAACTTTGGAGAGACCTTCTTGAGAAGATCAAGGCGGCAGGGTAAGAGCGTATTGGATTGACACACCCAACCCACTCACTAACAATGGCGACAGCTTCAATGCCTTCTCCATCTACAACCACTGGGGCTACCATAACCCGTCCCCTGGGGTCTTGGACTTCGAGACCGGCGCCCACAACTTCACATCCATCATGACCGTCGCTAAGGAGGTCGGCATCTACCTGATTATTCGCCCTGGCCCCTACGTCAACGCCGAGACCAACGCCGGAGGATTCCCTCTCTGGGCCACGACCGGCGAGTACGGTTCTCTGAGAAACGACGACTCGAGGTACACCGAGGCATGGACTCCTTTCTGGGCCGAGATCTCCAAGATCATCAAGCCGCACTTGATCACCAACGGCGGAAACGTCATCATGTTCCAGATCGAGAACGAGCTGAACGGACAGTGGAAGGATATCCCCAACCGCGTCCTCAACCCGCCCATCGCGAACTACATGCAGCTCCTCCAGGACAGCGCACGGGAAAACGGCATTGACGTGCCTTTGTCGCACAATGCTCCCAACATGCGAGGATACTCTTGGTCCAAGGACTTCTCCAACGCGACTGGAAATGTCGACGTTGTAGGCGTGGACAGCTATCCGTCATGCTGGAGCTGCAACTTGAGCGAGTGCACCGGTACAAATGGACAGTACATCCCGTACTTGACTCAGAACTACTACGACTACTTCACGGTTCAGTCCCCGTCCCAGCCAAACTTCTTGCCAGAGTTCCAGGGAGGCTCTTACAACCCATGGGGTGGACCGGAGGGCGGCTGCCCAGGCGACATCAGTGTTGACTTTGCCAATATCTTCTACCGCGATCTCATCTACCAGAGAGTCACTGCAATCTCTCTGTACATGATGTTCGGCGGTACCAACTGGGGTTGGCTTGCTTGTCCCGTCGTCGGTAGGCACACTCTGCTTCGCAGCTGTTATTGATTTACTGACATCACTGCCAGCCTCCAGCTACGATTACTCCTCCCCGGTATCCGAGAACAGAATCATCGGAAGCAAGTTCTACGAAACCAAGCTTTTGACCCTTTTCACTAGAGCCGCCAAGGACCTGACGAAGACGGAGAGAGTCGGAAATAGCACATCATACTCGAGTAACGCAGCCATCACCGTCGCCAAACTGCGAAACGTAGACAATGACGCCGCCTTCTACGTCGCGCGCCACGCATATTCCCCTTCCAACACCAATGAGGCATTCAAACTCTCGGTTAACACGTCAGAAGGTGCCCTCACTATTCCTCAGCACGGAAGCTCCATCGCAATCAACGGACATTCGGCCAAAGTGATTGTCACCGATTTTACCTTTGGCGAGAAGAAGCTGCTGTACTCCACCGCCGAGGTTCTCAGCTACATCGTCGTCGATGGCAAGGAGATCATTGCTCTTTGGCTTCCCGAGGGTGAGGCCGGCGAGTACGTGGTCAGCGGTACCACGTCTGCCGAGCTTGTGGGAGATGGAAACATCGGCGATTTCCAGACCTTCGCAGGAGAGAGCAACGTCACCGTTGCATACACCCAGAAGAAGGGTATCACCATTGTCGACCTTGGAGATGGCTCGCGTGCTGTTTTGCTGGACCGCACTGCAGCTTACCTTTTCTGGGTCCCGACTCTTGACAATGACGTCTTGGCCCCAGCCAATAAGACCGTCTTTGTTCAAGGACCTTACCTTGTTCGTTCGGCTTCCTTCAACGAGACGGGCCGCAGCTTGGCTCTTTATGGAGACGCTGACAAGGAGACCACTATCACTGTTTTTGCTTCTGAGTCCATCTGCGGTATTACTTGGAACGGCAAGAAGCTCGAGATTGCTTCGAGGGAGGGCAATGTCTTCACCGCGAAGATTGAGGGCCCTGCCGAGTTCAGTCTTCCAGCTCTTGGCCCGTGGAAGGTTCACGATAGCTTGCCTGAGATCGCTACGGACTACAAGCCCACTTCCGACTCATGGGTTGGTACGTAATACTTTACTTCTGACCACCCTCTCAAGTGCTAATACATCACAGTTGCCGATAAGACCAACACTTCCAACACGGTCAAGCCTGCCTCGAACAACCCTGTGCTCTACGTCGACGAGTATGAGATTCACGTCGGAAACCACATCTACCGGGCTACCTTCCCAACCACCGAGAACCCTCCTACTGGCGTGTTCCTGAACCTCACCGGAGGACTCGCCTTCGGCTACTCCGTCTGGCTGAACTCGGAGTACATCGGCTCCTACCTGGGTCTTTCTTACCTCGGCGCTGATGCCAGCGAGTTCTCTTTCGAGAACGCCACTTTGGCGAAGGAGGGCGACAACATTCTCGTCGTCGTTATGGACAACTCCGGTCACGACCTTCGCGAGGCTGCCCTTGCCCCCCGTGGTATCACCAACGCAACTCTCCTCGGCCCCGACGCCTCTACGTACAAGTTCTCCGAATGGAAGATTGCTGGAACAGCAGGCCGCAACGACCTCATCGATACTGTCCGTGGCCCGATCAACGAGGGCGGTCTCTACGCCGAGCGCATTGGCGCAGCCCTTCCCGGCTTCCCGGACGAGGACTGGGAGACCCTCAGCTCATCCAACGAGACACTCTCCGTGTCCGATGCCGATATCAAGGTCTTCCGAACCGTTGTTCCCTTGGACGTTCCTGCCGGCCTTGACGTTTCCATCTCCTTCCGCCTTACCGCTTCGTCTAACGATACCTTTGCGCCGACACAAGAGGGATACAGCAACCAGCTTCGTGCACTGCTGTTTGTCAATGGATATCAGTACGGCCGGTTCAACCCGTACATCGGCAACCAGATTCACTACCCTGTGCCGACCGGCATCCTCAACTACAACGGCGATAACACTATCGCAGTAACGATCTGGAGTCAGTCGGCTCAGGGCGCCGAGTTGAAGATTGAATGGCAAGCGGATTATGTGCACACTTCGAGCTTCGACATGAGCTTCGACAGCGAGGCGCTGCGGCCTGGCTGGGATGAGAGCCGTCTCCAGTATGCTTAGGGACACCTGGAGGTGCAATAGTTACTAGGGTGAAGAGTTTTCGTCTACGTAGGAATATTCAAATTAGATGCAAAGTCGTAGTTCTCCACGTGGTTGTATCGTCGGGGCCGTCAAGGTGAATGTCTAAAAAGTGAGAGTTGAATTTTTGCTTGTTTCCACATCTGAGATCACCACAACTCTTTTTTTTCTTTTTCTTTTCTGATCAGGATCAACTTTTAAGGATTTCGTCATCAAATGACCTGAACCTTCCCCATTTGATGGCTCAGTGCCTCGGTTTCAGTCGTCAACATGGCTTCCGAAATGCTGGCCACTACGGAACCCAAGTTCGAGCACTTCAACAGACTTCCAGCCGAGCTGCGCCAGATAATCTGGCTCTATACCCTCGACGAGGCAGGTGATATGGTAACCTGCCTTCCTGCCGCCGACCCCAACCTGTACCAGCGCCAGAATCCCGTCGCATCAGCCGTCAACCGCGAGAGCAGGACGGCCTTCCTTCGACTGTACGAACCCATTCACGATACGTCCAACTTCGCTCCCGAGCTCGCTCCCGCCTGCGCCTACCTGAACCCGCGCATCGACAGCCTCTTGCTTGGCGACTACGGTGTTCCAGGTTTAACGGGTTACGCGCCGGTGTGCCCTCCAAAATTGAGCAAGGCGCACGCCAAGATGATACGCGAGGTCCGTCTGCAGCAACGCGATCTGAAAGTGTTCTCGATCAACAGGGGCGTCGGGGCTTGGACGCAAATAGCCTGCACACTGCACACGGGACCGGCGGGTCTGGTTCACGAATGCCATCTTCGTGTTGCGGATCTTATTTACCCGAATCTGGACACCATCTGGATCACGAGCAGCTACAGCCGCATCTTCTTTCCTCGGAACTACCCTGGCTGGAATCGAGGGCTGACGTTTCGGTACTGCGTACGCTCTGGCGAAGTCTACGTGCAACGGATCAAGCAAGAGGACTACGAAGAGGGCTTGCGCGTCTACAGAACACCACAGGATCCTGCGCTTTTGTCAGTTGTGCGCGTCGACATCGTTCGAGACGGAGGGCTCAGCGTAGGTGGCGAGGGGTGGCATCGGATTAATGTGATTGGGCACTATCACGATTTGAACGCGGTTTGGGAGTTCATTGTTCATTACATCGATTGCCGACTGCATCATCTGGCGTGATCATATGAAAGCAATCGAGCAGCCCTCGACATTTACCGACGCTTCACAAACTTGTCTGCCGGTTGCAACATCACTTGTCGGTCCTCGCGTGGTCGAAAGGGCAACGTCTATTGCCTTCGAGGTGGATATCAAGCAGGGAAAGCATTGAGATAGCACTTAGTGTATTGAGCTACCAGATCATAGGCCTCCCGTGGGCATCGGAAGAATCATCCTGTACCGTTCCTTCCAATCTTGAGTGTACCAAATCCGCCTGTCCAATCACCAGATCCCAAGACAAAACCCTGCCTTCCCAAGATGTACATCATGTGTGCGAGCAAGAGTGTGCCGAGCCAGTCTGTAGAATTTGTTAGAATGTTTGATCAGTGTGCTGTTGCCTTGGGTAGCATACCTTTAAGAAGACTAGATCTAGTTGCGGACGAGACGCTTCAGAAGGTACTCCGCAGAGAATGTCCAGACGAACTGAAACGGCTCGGAGGCCTTGTCGAAGGCGGCAGCATGAGTGTCGCCGTTATTGATTGTCTGCCACTCAGTGGTGTCGTGGACGAGATCGGGCTTGCGGTCGAAGAGGACCTCGACCTTGAAGACATCATCGCCGGACAGGCGAAGCTGGGTGCGCTCATCGATGATGACATCCTCGGGGATGGTGCCCTGGGAGACGAGAACGGTGTTGGTCTCGACGTGGTAGATGAACTTGAAGTCGGTGTAGCCGTTAAGCTCCTCGACGATGGAGGGAGCGACACTCTCACTAGTGATAGTGACGCGCTCGAGGTTCTTGTAGATGAGGCGGGTCGCGGCGATCTCGACGGCGGGCATGGTAGGGTCGAACTCGAAAGAGGTGTAGCCAACCACGGGGGGGACATCGAAGTAATGAAGCCAGACGCGCTTGAGGCCGGTGATGAGAGAATGCGACTTGGGCGGCTCGATCAGGTTCCACTCGCCGGAGACGGTCTCATATCCAAGATAGAGGACGTCTAGGTGAGGGTTGATGTAAACCCAGTCGGGCTCCTCTTCAGATCCGATCAGTACGAAGGGAAAGATGGAGTCGTAAAGCCGAAAGGCATGGATGCTGAAGACCCGACGGCTCTCCTTGCAAATGCGGGTGAGGATGCTCTGCTTACGAGGGGCATTGCGGTCGCGGCGAGGCGCGACGCCGACAAGACGACCGATATTCGCCTCGTTAAAGATTCTTCGGCGAATCGACTCGGGGAGGGCGTCGAAGAGGAAGACGCGGTGGCCAACGTTGTTCGCCGCCATGTTGTGTGAGGTTGTTGGTGGTGATGCAGAAGAGGAGAGGAAATGTGAAAGTTGGGAGGTATGGGGGAAAGTAGGAAGAGAGAAACAATTTCTGATCCTCCCCTCCCCAGGTCTTATTCTGTGTCTGTCTCGCTGAGTCGTCGAGGGCTGTCTGTCCGGAAGGGTTTATCTGCTCTCGTGTTGTTATAGTTGCTATGGTTGTCGATGTGGATGTGTTCTTCAGGGTAGGAGGCGTGGGTTCCTGTCGATATCACTATCAATACCAGGGGGCTCTCGCTGTTTTGGTTCTTTAGCATGAAAAATCTGCACAGGAAATGTTTTGACCAAACATCAAGTGTACCTTCACAGATATGACACTGCGTGGAGAATGACGCTTGAGGTCTTGAGTATCTCAAAGGCATCACCAGAAAGGGGAAACTTGGAGCATCAGAGCAACTTTCAAAAGATGATTCAAAGGACTTCTGTGTAAGAGGGTTAGTGATTTTGATTCCTTATAGGTCCAATAAAGAGTGTCTGCTACTCGAGGAGAAAGAGAATTGAGAGAGCAAGGAAAGTGAATAACAAAGGGGAGAATGCAGTAAGGCTTTAACCTCTGGGGCAAAGATTGCTCTTTCTCTCTCAGACTCACAATTATCTCAAAGAAGAGTGAAGAAACATGTGGCGATCTGTGAAGTTTAAGGGCTTTCGGCTCCGTGCTGGCTGTGAAGCCGGAAGGAAGCTCCGGTGCACTCCGGAGGAACACGGCCCCACTCCGGAGGCACCTGCCCAGCATGGAAGGAGACACTCCGGAGCAGTGCCGCACAACTACCTTAAGGTACCCAAGGTAAACACCTGACTACCTCTATCCCCTTCTCTCTAGAAACAACAGCGAGCAAAGTCAATCTGGCTAAATCAGAACTTTGACGTCAACCTCAAAAACTACTCGTCCGCCCTTGCTTGACTCGGGCCATTGCTGCCACCCGAATCCGGTACGATGCTGGCCTCTTTGAGCAACATCACCGGCTTCAAGGCATCTCTAAATCCGCTCTTCCGGCCCAAGTTTCGTCTGTAGGTCCATTTCGGTGGCCGCGGTCGCCATCAGAGCCTAGCCATCATGTTGTCATGATTCTCCACAAGCTGGACGAAACAGGCAGGTTTTCGGCGAGTTCGTCTCATGGAGGAGGAACCAAACACCAACATCGTAAAACATGCATGCCCAACATTGTGCGGAGAAGCGAGATCGACTTGGTCTCATAAACAGACCAAAATTAGCTATCAGTCGAAGCAGAATTCGACTTATTCATGAAATAGCATTCGAGATTCCGAGTGCCCAGGTTCGAACTTGATCAGCTTCTTACAGAGCGTGCCAGAGAGGGCAGCGACAGTGCGAAACCACTTTGTCCGCCCACATTACGCTCGAATACAAGGTGCCCCAGCCAGACGAACGCATCAAGCAGCCCGCGGGCACCGACTTATGGGGATAAATGCGTCGATTCCAACGTGAAAACAAGCGATCAATGGGGTTGCTGTCAGCAAACTACATAAGAGTGGTCTTAGGTCCGCTAAAGCCGCTGGCGTGGGCCTACAGCGGCTCAGTGCACCCACTGAATCGTTGCGACGCACTTACAACTCCAGATTCAGATGTGAAGGAATATAAACCAGAGACCGTCATTATGATGGTGAATTTCATGGAGACATCGCCATCTCATGCGCTATTTCCAGTTTGAGCAAAAGCTGCGAGCAGAAGACTAACATCATGGTTAACGTCGCGATCGCAGGCGGCACCGGCGCCGTGGGCAAGACCCTCATCGAGGTGATGGCTTTGCAGACGAAGCATCAAGCCGTCGTCCTCACCCGCAAGGTATTGACTCCTGCTCGAAGATTGTCAAAGTTGCCTCGATACTGATTGCGCGTCACCAAGCGCCCAGCCCGGAGGAAGAGGCTCTCGCGCCGACTTACCAGGTCGACTACTCCAATGTCGACTCTCTCAAGGCCTTCCTTGAAGAACACAACATCCACACCGTCATCAGCGCCTTTGGCATCAACGCCACCTCGCTCGCGACATCCCAGCTCAACCTCATCAAAGCCGCCGACGAGTCCTCGGTCACGAAGCGCTTCATCCCGAGCTCCTTCGCCATGCGCTACCCCGAAGAGTAGGCCCAACCTCATCGTCCCAGTTTCTGGATACCTCAGCTGACCGACGCCCCGATGACAGCGGCGTCAAGATCCTCCCTCCCCTCGAACACTACTTCACCTCCCTCACAGCGCTGTCCTCGACATCCCTCGAATGGGCCGTCGTCCTCAACGGCACCTTCCTCGAATACTCCGCCCCGGCCGCCCTCAAATCCCACCACCCGCACAGCGTCATCGTCCTCGACATGCACCACAACGCCGCCGCGATCCCGGGCGACGGCAACACCCCCGTGACCTTCACCTACACCTTCGACGTGGCGCGCTTCGTCGTCGCGGCGCTGGACCTCGAGCGCTGGCCGGCAGACCACGAGCTGCGCATCGTCGGCGACGAGCTCACCTTCAACGACTTTGTCAAGATGGCCGAGGAGGTCAAGGGCGTCAAGTTCGACGTCGTGTACGATGATGTGGAGAAGGTGAGGGCGTCCCAGATCTCGGAGCTGCCCGGGCACAAGGCTTCGTACGACAAGTTCCCCAAGGAGCAGCTGCAGTGGTTCCTCGCTATTTTCGAGCTGTGGATGGCAACCGGATTGGGCAAGGTTGAGAGGGGGGGCAGTCTGAATGAGATGTTCCCCGAGATCAAGCCTCTGACGGCGCGGGAGATGCTGGAGAAGTACTGGAAGCCATGAGAATGCTTGTATAGAGGATGAGAAGACATATCTGCGAAGACGGTTCCGGCCAATGGTGCCGTAAGTGACCACTGTCTCCGGGATTGTTAGGGGCAAATGACAGCGGGCTGCTGCACTGAACCGCGGCCCCTGTCCAACCTAATAACGCCCAGGGCTGTGACGGACCAGAGGGCCAACACCCGGGCAATGTCCATGCCCGTATTCTTCAAGGCCTAAAAGCCGAATCTTCCCAATGTTTTACTGACGCTGTTCACAGCAACGCATAGAGAAGTATGCCAAAAAGGCAAAAGGAAATGCCGACCTACCCAGGGATCGAACCTAGAATCTTCAGAGTATGACTAGAAAGCCGAAATCTGACGCGATGCCATTTCGCCAGCAGGCCATGCTGGATTGATGACTAACAATAAGACAAATGCAATTTAAGTAGGGTAGAGGGGGGGCGGGCTAGACCGTTGAGGCGATTGATCGTCCCACTCACGATGTGGAGACGGGAGGGTCGTTTGCCTGTGTAACGTGGATGTTGGTGGCTGTTTTTCTATATCCGACCCAGGAAATGTGGTTGTGATTATTGAAGAATGCTTCAAGAATCAAGCTGACTACAAAAATGATACATTCGGAGTACTGGGTATCAAAAACGCATCACGATGCTTTCTCTTTAGGGGGCTCTGCGTTGGAGTCCTCGGTCGTCTCTTCACCCTTCGCACCCTCCTTGGCCGCCTCAGGGTCCCACACCGCTTCAATGATGCTCATCCTGCACCCCTTGGGCCGCAAAACCTTTGTCAGGACGAACCGCTCGTCTGCCGCCTTGAAGAGAGCCCGGTACTCGTCCTCATTGCGCTCCTGCGCGTTCAGCACAGCCAGCATGACCATGTCCATTCCACGCATAATTCTTTCATCCCATGGGTTCTCTTCTCCGGGTTGGCGTAGGCACTGATCCTTGATTACAACCTTCGCGCCGGGCTTCATTGCAGGAACCAGATTCTTGAGGATAGAAATAGCGTAAGGCGTGGAGTAGTTGTGCATGATCCATCGGAAGAAGAAAACTGTTGAAGGAGTAACGTCAGCCATTTTCCATGAACCAATACCAGATACTAGAAGACTCACTGTCGGCATCCTTCACGGTTTGTTCTTTGAAAAAGTCGTGTGCCATGAACTCGATGCGTTCGGCGATCTGGGTGTCGTCCGACACCGGCTTCGGGGCCGAGTCAATCGTTTTCTGAAGATCCTGTACGACGAACTTCATATTCTTCCACTTCTTCGCCAAGTCGACGCAAACGAAGCCCTGGCTGCCGCCGATATCCACCAGCGTTCCGCCTCTAGCATCAACGTCGCCAAAGTCGTATGAATCAACGAGGTGCTTGACTTCGTAACCCTCGCCGCCTGTGAGACTGACCATGGCGCCGCCGAAACGCTTAGCTCGAGCCGGATCCTTGCCAAAGGTGACGAACATCGGCTCCTTGTCCACGGTATCAAATGCGAAGTTGAAGCCAGTCCGTGTGAGTGAAGTGGCCTCTGGATAGGCTTTGAGGGCTTGGAGAACATGAGCAGAGGCGGGGAAGTTGTCTTCGAGGTTGTAGCCAACCCAGTCCTGAAGCGACTGGTCCTCTGCCAACAGGCGGGACGCTGCAGTATGAGCGATGACGCCCGGCGAAGGCTCGCGGAAAATCCGGTTTGTCATAGCATGACGAAGTACACGCGCAAGATTGACAGCGTCGAGGGTGGTCTTGGTTTGCAACTCCACCAACGTGATGGTGCCTTCGATTGGCACGAGTTTCGCTTTACAATGTTAGCGTTATGACGCACAAAGATGATCATCTTATTGCTTACCGAGACCAAAGTGGTTGACCAATTGAAGGCTCAAGCTGTCTTGCCACTGTCGAATAGTTAGCTTGGGGATTCAACGGCAGCAGAAAGAGACGTACGCTCCAAGCCTTCCACCTGACGTCTTCTCGGGGTCCATGAACCAAAGCCTCCAGCTCTCTAGTCGCAAACATGATCTCCATACGGCTCTTCTGAATGTCCTCGGGAAGCTTGGGAAAGTCAAGGGGTCCGTTGGGGTCCAGACTCGGCCACGGCATGTCATTTTCCTTCATGTACTTTTCCAGCTTTTCGGTTTCCGCCGCGATCTTCGTAGCAAGCTCTGTTAGTCTTGACGACGAACGTGTAGGCTCGTTTGTCGCCGAGACTTCTCCCTTGGTAACCTCATCTTTAGGAGTACCATTTGACCGAGAAGAAAAGGGTGACAAAGACAGGCGGTTCTGCTTCTTGCCTTCGGCCTCTCCGATGTTTGATGACGGACTGGTGTTGAGCCACGAGCTGAGCTTGAATTTTGTCATTTTACAGGTGGGTTTTGTAGCAAGATTTGCTTCACCCGGTCTATTACGATTAAGAGTTCTTTTTTCATGTCAGCACATCCTCACTTCAGTTAACGAGCAACGCAAGAGATGTTCAGTCCTCCTTCACTAGTATCCCAGCACCACTAGCTGTAGACACAGCCATGCTTGGCTGTCTGAGCTTCGCAGCTTTGCAGACTGCTCATAGCCTAGCTGCATGGTGGGAACACCAGAAGTCTCTGAGAAACCAGTTTCAACTCTGATAGATTGCTTCCACCTGCTCTATTATCTGCCGGGGATAAATGACTTGCGAGTTCCACTGACCGTCAAATTTGAAGGACGTCAAAACCAATGCTACGCCTATCAGTGCTGTGACGGCCGGCTCGGGACAAAATCAACGCTCGAAGCTTTCGACGGTAGTGATGTCGCTCGGGCCGTTGTAACACGAAGAAACCCGAGGCCTCGGACTTGGGCTTGATTGACGTAGGTTTCGGGGTATGTGTCACAGAGAGATCAGACACGGCGGCTCTGCGACACAGGACGGCAACCAGGAGATTCGGTCGAGTTTTTTTTTCTCGGGGGAACGAACGCTCGCGCCATCAGGACCCAGGCGTCTGGGAAGGTGTCTGTTTTTAAGGATGGGCCCAGATGTCAACAACGGCCCCTCCTGTGCTCCTGGGTGACGGATCCTGGATGTGGGCGGGACAGGACCAGACCGGGATGGGTGCTGAATCGTTGCGACGATATCAACTAGCGCGGCCCATGCTTCTGCGGTCCGACGCCATTGGTGTCTTGTTCATGGGCCGTTTCCTTGTTCCCCGTCTCTTTTGTAGCTAGCGGCCTTCCACCCGCTCTTTGGAGTCCAGCACCGCCCGGAGGCGACGGACGATCGCGGAGGTCATGGACCTGGCTGGAAGGTGTTCCTGAGACGATGGCCACGGGAGCATGGTTCCATACGACGGTGCAATGGACTAGCAGCTCTTGGGACTGCGAGAAGCGAGAAGAGGGGAGGTCGAAGGATGGCAACTTGGCAGGCGGTAGTCGATTGTGGCGTGGTATCTGTCCGTCCCGCTAGTCGACTTCCTGGCACCCTTGGAGGCCTGGAGGGGAACATACTGCATAGTGCCAATGGAAGTAATTAGTAAACCGTCCGAACGGGAGAAACGGCTGGGCGATGTTGATAGCAGCGGCGGTGAGAAGTCTATCTCCATCGTTCAGGGACTGTCGCGGACTGTAACGGCGGTAGACAGGGGGCGGGGGGTGAAGACAGGAAAGACAGAAGAGACAGGACAGGTTCGTTCCACTGGGACGGGTCGGCAAGCATGCGTCTGCGGGCACTGGGAACACAACAGCTCCCCTCCCCCGCCGGCATTTGGGCGAAGAATGGGCTTGGGAGGCACTTCTGGCCAATCATGCCCTGTATTGCAGCACCTACCCTACCTACCATGTTCCATTGTTTCAGCGAGCCAGGGTCGCTGTCGTCTCCACTCTGCGGGCGGGCACCTCACATGGAGGGTGTTCCGCCATTCTGGAACTGGAAACAGCGTCCACGTCTTTGCCCCCTCTGCAGCAACGACTATTTGGCAAGACCATCATACTTCTTCCGGATACGCTTGCAGAATGCTGCACCTAAGAATCTTCGAGCCCCTCCCAATCGCCACCGGTTTGCCAAGGACCTTGAAGTTGGACCGTCTCCAAAACTGTGCCACACCACACCACACCACACCACACCACCACCACGCAACCAGCGACGCCAAACCCGTACGTCCGTATCCGCGGAGAAGAAACACAGTCGGACCTGCATCCAACCTGCTTGCGGTCTCCTCGCTACTTTGTTAGCATCCACTTTGCTCAAGGTCACGACACTTCATGCAATTACGGCTGAGCGAGAAACAATTGTCTGCATTAACCGCATCGACTATCCTACACATCCACAAACTCCATCGGCTTCTGCCCATAGACCACCTTGAGTGGCATGTACATCAGCACCGAATTGTCAAAATACGCTTTCCTTACGTTGACGAGGAAAAGCTCTGTTTGCTCCGCCGACCAATGTAGGCCCCGCGTGAATGGCCCCAACGCAATGGCCTGAAGTCCATCCAGGAGGATCGTCCGCCAGTACATCCCCACGGTCTTGAGCACCCTGTTACGCGGCCATGTTCCTATGGGAACGTGGAAAACTCTCTCCGTCACGTTGCAGAATCCTGCTTCGCGCATCATGTTCGCCAGCCGGTCTCCCGCCGCCAACTCCAAGTCGACTCCGAGCTTCATCAGCCCTTCGCCTACGAGACCCCAATACTCAGCAACGGGATGTGTCGCCGATAGTGAATTGTTGGCCGAGGCCGGGAAATGGTGCATTTCCTGCAACTCCATCCAGCCTCCAGGCTTAAGGTGTCTGACTTCTTGTTAGCGGTGGTATGGATGCTAGGCTTCATCCGTCACTCACTCGAGAGATCTCTGGAGGAGCGTCTCCCAGTCCTTGATGGCCACAACGGTGTGCCGCGAGTGAATGTAATCAAAGTGGTTTGCATTGTACAGCCACGCACTTTCGACATCGTCAACCTCGAACTTGACGTTTGGCGGCACCCAGTCTGGCTGAATAGGGCTGAGATCCACACCGAGAACCTGGGCACTCGGATATTGGTCGCCCACTTCTCTGTCATTAGCAGATTCGACCTGCACGGCTGCCTTCACTTACTCTCAATGGCCCAGGCGCCTGTACCGGTTCCGAGATCCAGTATGTTCTGAGGGAAACGCCCGATCGATGCAAAGTTGAGCTTCTGGCTACAAAGTAGCTTAACCATGGCATGCTTCATGTCCTCGCGCTCCTGCTCGACCTCATCGTTCGGGAAGTTGTACCGCCCTTCTCGGAAACGATGGTATCGCCGCCCGTTCTCGTACATGAAGTCTCTCACCGACGACGTGATTGATGTGCTGCCATTCGACTCTGTGTCTGTGTCATAACCAGCATCAGATGAGTCTCTCGCGTCGAAAAGATTTAGCTCGTTCCTGTCAACCGCAATGAAACCCTCGGCTTGCGTTGTGGCCTCTGACGACTCTTGTGCTTGCTGTTCAGCAGACATGTCGGGCAGAATGCGGACTCCATTGGGATGCGTCAAATGAGGCTCCAAAGCCGCAGAACGGTTGCCACGGGGCGATAGAGAATTGCGTTGAGAGTAGTCGTCGGTGTATTCAAGGTCGGAGGTCCCGTTTCCATCGCGGATTGCCGTGCCGGTTCCTGTCATGAGCGCTTCGATGGGCTCATCGGGTGACCAGTAAGGGTCTCGCGACTCTGTCGATGACCCGACCGCGTCGACGACAGGGTCGAAGAAGGCGCGCGTCGAGGGCTCAACCGCAGCGGTCCCTGACATGATGTGGTCTTCTCCGGCGTTCTGGACGTTGACATGCTCATCCCAGGGCATGAGACCTTGTCCGAAAGCCGCACCATGTGTCGTCGAGTTTACATCTCGGCGAGGGATGGAATGGTTGACCAGATTTCTGGGTGGTGGGTGCCACCCTCGCCCGCTCGCGGCCAATGTCTCAGACACCAGATCAGTAATATCAGTCGCGTATCCCGCCTCGTGCCTGGGGCTGTCCAGCCTGTCGCTCCTACTGGATGACATGGGCATGTCACTCTCGGCGGCGGCGTCCATTGCCTGTCGTGCAGCGTGGGCGTCAAATAATCATCGCCAGGCAGCAATACTAATAATCGCTTTTTCTGATGCGTTGGCTTCGCAGAGCTGGCTGGTGGTGGTCGAGGGTGCTGAAAGATGCAATCACATGCTACCCAGCCAATGATAGGGTAATTGGCGTTCCTTTAAACGACGGATGGACCCTTTATGACGAACGACCTCTGTTGCATGGCCTCAGCTGTGGCATTAGTCCCATCCATGCTATGTATGCCATGCCATGCGTGCCACACTACAACCGCAGCGGCCAGGGGAATCTGCGGCCGTGCTCAAGCGGGCGGAAAGGCCTCCGCATTTAGCTCACGCTTGGTCAACCAGCAGGCAGCAGAAAGTGGCACGATGTTCAAGTCAGCACCGGCACGAAAGCTTGAATTGCAGTGCTGTCCGCAGTACCGATGAGGGTAGCAGAGAGCTGACATGGATGCTCACATCTGAGCGCAAATAAGCTCAATCTTGTCGCCAAGGCGGGAGGATTGGGGTGACCCCCCCAAAGGCGCTAACCCGTCTCACATCCCCGATGCGCCGTCAGTGCAGGCTCCTGGCCATGTTACGAGGCAACATCCACTTTGATCCGAGCTGCATCGGAAGATATTCGCGTCTAAATCAAACGTCCTCTGCATGCTGATATCTTCATGTCAGTCTTTCTTCTCAACCCCATGGCGATATTCTTCGATATTCCACAGGTTCTGAATCAGTACCACGGCTAAGTTGAGGGATATTTCAGTACTGGCACGATCAAGGGGCTAGCAGGGTTGTTTGGTGCATCAAGGTTGTCGCGTAAATACGTTGAATGTTCTCTACTTGGTTCGTAACGTCTAAATCTACTATGGCATCCCCGTATTAAGAAGAATGCTGAGCTATGGATGCCAGGGACTTCCACCAACCCCCTCCACAAATACGTTCTGTAGTTTGACTTGGTTTATACGGGGAGGTAATGCACAGCCGTGCCATCGGGACAGCTCCAGCACGCAGGCTCATCCATGACATTGTCCTTGTACGCCCGGCCTGCAACCGCCGAGTCCCCGATGGCGTCCCAGACGGCCAAGCTGTAGATACCGCACCAACCGGATCCCGGGACCCATGTCCAGCTCTTGCAGGCTGCTCCGAGACTCAGACAATACGCAGCACAGTCGGTCTGGGCGTATAGATAGCTACCCTGCACCCCGCCGGCCGGTTGCTGGAAGCCCTTCACGTTGCAGTTTGCGGTGGCAGGCGGCGAAGCAGCTCGAGAGCACACCACGGCGGCGGCGGACGTGCTCGAGGATGCCGCGCTCTGCGACTTTGAGCTGGCGGGTGTCGTGGAGGAGGTTGGCGATGCGGTGGCTTGCGGGTAGCCGACAAAAGGCGGCAGCGAGGATGAAGAAGAACTCGACGAAGAGGACGAGGACGAAGATGAAGACAAGACGTTTGCTGGAACGATGTTGGCGCAGTTGTGGCAGAGCATACTCATCCATACGACCGGCCTGTAGTCCACAGAAGGCGACAGGGACTTGAGCAACGTCATGACGGGGAGGTTGTAGAAGTTGCAGTTCCAGGAGACAGTGCTGGTGCGGTCGAGGGCGTATCCCTGGCACCCAGAGATTCCGGCACAGATGACTGCGCAGCGCTGATACGACGGATCGAAGTTGTAGTCGCCCAAGACATTGGGGGCGATGCCCGTTGCGACGGCAATGAGATCTTGTGTCGCTGTCGGATAGCCGGATTGGATGCAGCCGTTGGTGTACCATTGAGCACCGGTCGGTTGACCGCAAGACGTTGTCGACGCCGGTGCGGAGAATGTTGTCACTGTGCCTGCTGGAGCTGAAGTGGTGGCGAGGGCGGTGACAGTTCCAGATGGTCCTGAAGTTGTAGAGGAAGTCGACGAAGGACTGCTACTGAAGGGCGTGCTCGTAGCAGATGAGACGGTGCTACTTCTGCTGCTGCTGCTACTGCTACTGATTACTAAGATGCTCACGCTGCTGCTGACAGAGGACGCGATCGCCTGGTTGAGGGTGCAATTGTAACATTCCGTCACTCCCCATGCGAACTTCGCATATGCGGAGCCGTATGGGGTCAGGCGGAAGTAGTTGCCAGGGAGGTTGTAGTTGCTCGAGTTGACAAAATTGTACATATAGCACGACCACGGAGACAGATCGGTGGGCCAGTTTCCACGATCGATGGCCCAGGTGGTGCAGCCGTTCACACCGCGGCAAGCGCCGGCGCAGACCTCGAAAGGCTTGCTGAAGTCAAACACCCCCGATGGAGCCGGAGCAATGCCTGTCGCCACAGCCAGGAGACCGGACTGCGAAGTCGGGGTCGGCCAGCCGGAGAGGGCGCAGGGGGTCGCGCCGTCGTTATTGCGCTGCGTTATGCAGGTGCCAGAGGTCCAGGCTGAGGCCGAGAAGACGTAGGCCTCGGAGGGCGGTCTTGTTGTTGCTGGCGCGGCTGTTGTGGGAGATACAGTGCTCGACGTGGATGATGCAGCGTTGGCGTTGAGAGTTGACGAAGCGGCAGTAGATGTCGAAGAAGCCGCGCCACTAGTCGATGACATAGCGTTGGCAGATGAAGTAGCCGCTGGGGCGATGGATGACGATGTTGACGGAGTAGGTGACGAGATCGCCGCAGCAGGAGTGCTACAGGCGTAGCACTGCTTGTCCATCCAGACGATCCAGTAGTTGCCGTCGTTCTGGGGAGTCATCAGCCTCGCGCCGGCAGAGTAAAAGTAGCATGTCCAGTCAGAGTAGTCGGCCGGCCAAAATCCCCTATCGAGGGCCCAGCTGTAGCAGGTGGACATTGACGCACACATCTGTGCGCAAGCTTGGTAGGCGTACTCGAACAGGTTGCTGTTCTGAACCCGCGGAGCCGGAACACCTGTGGCGACGGCAACGAGTCCGGAGGTCTGGAGGACGCCGCCGGAAAGAGTACATCCGGCAGTGTACCAGTCGTCGGCCGTCGGTCGGGGGCAGTTGGTCTCTGTCACTGTGGTCGGCACGGCGAGGGTCGGGATCCATGAGAATGGGGTGATGGCGCCAGGTCGGACGGCCTTTGTGGAGCTGGGCGTGACCTGAGGTTGAGAGCTCGATGGAGGCGATGATGCTGCTGTTGGGACTGAAATGCTAGTAGTCGAGACAGGCGATGAAGTGGAAGATGGCCGTATCGTCGTTGAGCTTATCAAGGGCAGGTTAGACGTTGACGCAGCCTTGCAATTGTAACATCCCGCCGAGAAATACGCAACTGAACGATAGTTGTTATCAAATGTTGTCCAATAGTCTCGCGCGTTGCCGCCATAGATGTAACAAATCATCGATGTGCCCTGATCTAGAGCGTATGCTGTGCAGCCAGGCACCTGTTTGCAAGCTTGGGCACACTGCTTGAACGGCCCCTCAGAGCTAACAAAGCCTGTGATGCCCGTCGCGACCGCAAGGAGACCGGATGTTGCTACGGGAGCGCCGGACAGATAGCAGTCTGGCGGCGTTCCAAACGTACAAGCTGCAGAATCGTAAACCGGGGCAGAGAAGGTTAGAACACCAGGAATCGCTGGAGCTTGTGTCACGGCGGGTACACTCGTAGAAGACGACGAGGTTGTGGACGTAGTTGCCGCCGCAGGCGCAGGAGCAAGGGCAGCCAGGTCTCGTTGCTGGCAGCTGTAGCAAGTCTTTGCAAAGTAGACGACGGCGGCGAACTGAGCGTTGTAAGCGTTGGGATGGTACTTTCCTACTTGACCCGAGTAGAAGTAGCACCACCATGTGGAGGCTGTGGCATCGGGGTACACGCCGACGCCGCGATCCAGTGCCCAGGAGTTGCACGAGTCGAGGTTGGCGCAGATGCCGGCACACTGCTCGTACGCTTGCTGCATGTTGCCCGAGGCAGCCACCGGAGATGCAGTGGCTTTTCCGACGATGTCGATGGTCGCTACAGGCATCCCAGACATTGTGCAAGTCGACATGTACCCGGGGCTGCTGCATGTCCCAGCCTGGTACACCCCCGCGAGGTACGTGGGTACGTTGGCGGCCACGTTCGTCGCAGCCGGAGCAGCGGTTGTCGATGGAGCGTTTGTTGTGGAAGGTGGGACATACGTTGCCCACCCAGCATTGCTTGTTGTGCTTGATACGCGAGAAGAGCTGGTGCTCGTTGTTGAAGGTGTTGCTTGGATGATCACCACGGTTGATGAGACAATGACGGTCGAGCTGCTGGAGGCAGAGCTCGATGACGGAGCTGGTGCAACAGCAACATCTCCAATGACGATGGGCACTGCAGTGGCAGGACAGTACTGAACGATGATCAAGGTCGTGATACCGGCGCTGGTAGGCATGCTGGTCACCGTGGTATAGCTACCATCCGTTGTCCAGATCCTGCTCGAATAGATGACGGTGCTTCCAATCATCATAGTCAAGGTGCACTCAGACAGGACAGCTCGCTTCGTCGCTCGCTTCTTCAAAGCCTCAGTCTTGTAAGTCAACCAACCGTACGACAACGGAGTCTTCACTCTGCAGGTCAGGAGCAGAAGCGGCGGCGACTGTGACAGAGGCCTGGCCATTGTCTGGTGGTGTAAGATCACTGTGGCATCCATTAGGATTGCTTCGGCACGTATCTATGGTGAAAACTTACACTACGGTCTTCCCATCAACGGTTTGAAGCTGGGCATTTTCGCCAATGGTGGCACCACCTAGTGAGGCACTGACAGCACGGGGCAATGCAGCATCATTTGGAGCGGAGTTGGCTGAAGGCAGAGTTGACGAAGTGGATGATCCGGCACCAGTCGAAGATGTCGAGGATGCGCCGGCTGACGAAGTCGATGACGGCGCGGGGCTATACTTGTACAAATTCAAACGGTTGGGACCTCCACAACTCTCGGTGGCATCGCCCATGCACTTCATGTTGCAGGTCGAAGGCCCTGCAGACGTAGCAAGCGGGTTCACGGTGTTGCCCGCCCAGCACTCACGCGCGTACTCGATTCCAAAGTTGAGGTATCCCTTCGATATAGCCCAGTCTGCGCACTTCTTGATAGTCATGTCGTCGGAAGCATAGAGGTCGCCAAACGTTCTGCCGTTGGCGGCATCGTCAGTCCAGCATCCGAGGTGGATGAAGTCGCCCACGCGATCGACAGCCGTGCTGGCTGCGCTGGGGGCAATTTCAGGAGCTGAACTTGCGCTGGAGATTCCATTGGCGGTGTCCAATGTATACATGTTCAACCGAGCTGGGCCACCGCAGAGGCTGGTAGAGTCTCCTGCGCAAGCCATGTTGCAGTCTGTTTGCTGAGTAGCTGGCAGACTCAGCGAGCCAAGCACATTGCCACACCAACATTCCTTTCCTATGCAATATCAGATCAGTAGTTGAATTGAAGTTGTCCGCTAGGACTGCTTACCGTATTCAACGCCCATCCACGCACTGCCGGCACAAAATGTGGCACACATATCGGGTGTCATGGCATCATCAGCACGCGTTCTGGACAAGGCACGTTGGCCCTGAACAAGATCACTGTAACATCCCGCAGAAACATAGCTCCCTGCCTTAGCCTTTGCAGAAGGGCCGGCAGGAGTCACAATGTTCTCATTCTTGTAAACGCTGAGTCTGTTTCCAGCACCGCATTTCTGAAAGCCGTTGCCAGGGCAGGCGAATGAGCACTCGGTGTCATCTGCGGCAAGAGTAGCTGCAGCAGACAGCTTGCTTCCACACCTGTGTCTCGTTAGTGTCGTAGGCAGAAGACCCTTCAAGGGCTCACTTGCCAGCACTCTCTTCCATACTCAGCACCAAAATATGCCTTGCCAGCCGCAGCACAGATGTCGGCACAGGCTCCCAGCGTCAAGCCGTCGCTACCAGTGACAGTCTCAAGAGCACGTCCATTCGAGGGTTCCACATAACTTCACAGAGTTAGGCATCTTCTTTAAGATAATGGAGGACTAAAGCTCACCATCCTTGGTAGGTGTAGCCATGTTGTGCGGGCAGCGAGACGGCTCGTGGGCCATTGAATGGGACAGATATGACAGTCTGGGCTTGCAATGCTAGCAAGACCGCAGAGCCCAGACCAAAGAAATGAGTGGATTTGGCCATCTTTGGCGATGAGCTCGGGGAGAATATGTAAGTGCGGAAACCGCAGTGTAGAGAACGAAAGACCGGGTGGACGGTGGGATGGCAAGACTATGTCCTACTATCCAGCATGGATTCCGGTTCCCTTAAGTAACGATTGCAATGTGCTCCGCGACCTGTGTTCTAGCTTCTCGACTTCTGAATCCAGCTTCCACCCTTTTCCGTATTCCACTTGAGAACGACGCCTCAAGACTACTTCTGACGCGGCCCATCCCACAGAGCTTAGGCGATCCGGGTTAGAATTCGTAGCCAGCTGGAGGGGACCATCGCTGTTCGGGAAGAGAAGTTACAGAACGATGTCGATTCCGGAAACCCATCCGAGTCCAGAGTAGTAAAGCGCCCAAAGTAGATTTAGCCAGGGGTAAACCGCCATGTGGCTGGCCAACAGCTCTCCGGTGATGGCTCGGGTGGCATCCAATGACTGGCAAGATCGTGAAAAGCTAACTTGGCCACCACTTAGTTTGCAAATAGCCTCAGAGGGTTTCCCGCAGCCATGGCGAGGTAGATGAAGAGAATATTGCCAAGAAAAGAAATAATGGCGCTGGGCACCGTCCCGCGTTGAGCGAGCTGCAGGGACCGCCGCTTGGCGTCCGGAGACAATGAGAGCACATCGGATTAATATTCATAGAGACCGATACGGATGAGTCGGCATGGACGAGAAGATGGTTTGCCAAATTCCATACCGGCGGGATTGCCGCGAGGGGTTCGTGGGGATGTCCTTTGGACCCTGATCGTCGGGCAGGCCTGTGTGTCTTCAGGCTCTCGGCCTCAGCCTAGACTATCGACCACAGGTTTTATGCTTTGATTTAACCTGGAAAGCATCTCGACCCACCTGTCATAAGTCAGAAAAGTCGGCATGACAGCTTTGTCACTTTGTGGGACAGCTCCAGATGGAGCGCGGAGTCTGGCATGACTGGCGCCGACCGAACTGCCGCGCATGTCAGACCTGACAGGAGAAGAGTCAGTCGCGGGTGCTACCGGCGTGGGGTCCAGCCGGCTGGTTCGCTTCGCTGCTTCACCCTGAGGCTAAAACAAGCCTTCATTGCAAAATCCAGACCGTCGAGCCCGTTCGCTGTCGCTTCTGGCTTTAGCGTCGCCTAGCTCTCAGCTGAGCTCCAAGTCGGCGGGAGTCTACCTCCAAGCGAGCAAACAACATCGAAATGCCGAATAAACTTGCTTGTCATGCTTGTTTCGGGTGCCAGAGCAATGCGAACTGTGAATTCGGCATGCGGTTGACGCTGGTAAACTGAGTTTAGGGACCACGATGGAGACGCCAGAACGGAGGCTCCTGCTCAGGGGCAGCTCTTGCTTAGTCATGTGTCGCGCACGGGCCACTGGAACTTCACCTTGCGACCGTCCTCTGACCAACTGACCTAAAACTAAATCTTTCGACATTCCTGGTACCCCCGAAGACGAAGTTGCAAGCACCCCAAGACATGCAAAAGTTGTACATGGCAGCCGTAGATCACATCACGTTCAAGAGTCTTTCCCTGGGACCTCTTGTCAACATTTTCAACCATCAGTCATTCGAGTTAACCTCGCCGTATGGAATGCTGACAAAGCTCTAGCGTTGTGGTAATAGCAAAGGGTAACCATCTTTCTCCGACTTGCCATCTACATTTGGTATGATGCTGGGTACCGGGAGCCGTGTTTCTGGGCAGACTCATGACTTTCACCCGGAGAAGTCCCGAAATGTTTGGCTGGCATCGAAATCATGGGTTATCATATCTTATCTCCTCCGGAAAGAGGAGGTTCCAAAATTCTCATCGACTTTGAGGTGCCCAGATCCTGGCATGATGCGTTCCAACTTGTTCCAATGAATCGTATCCGGAACTCAAATCAGTGGCTCACCTTGTGAACCAGGAAAGAAGACACATACATCGTGTATTGCCGAATTACTCTGTGGCCGTTGCAGGCTCTGTCGCTGCTGCAGCGGTGGGAGGGGCGGGCGTGGCTTCCTTCTCAGGTTTACGCCCAGTGATGACATAGCTACAAACCATCAGTATGTTTCACAGGAATGATCCAAAAGCCGACATCAATTATGAACTTACACCGGGTAGTAGGCGTGGAAGTGTCTGTTCTTCAGATCCTTGCGCACATCGATGAGGAAGATATTGACCTCGTTACGCGTCCATTCGAGGGCGCGGGTGTAAGGCGCCATTACCATAGCCTCCAAACCGTTAGTGACGTTGTCGTATGTCCATGTGCCGATGTTTTTGTATCGCTGATTCTTAGGCCAGTCGTTGATTGGCCACTTGTGGAGTTTCAATCTAACGTCCACGAAGCCAACCTCAAGCATGATAGTCTTCAGGGACGGTAGGTCAAACCAGGGGCGTCCCATCTTCGCAGCCGCTTCCTTGAGCAAGACTGCCATCCTAGCGAACGCGCTGTCTTTGGGAAACGTGTTGTCATCGGAGAAGGGCCAAACATCTGCTTCCTGAAGCTCTAACCAGCCGCCTGGTGTCAGGTTTCTGCGCTTATCATCAGTTGTGAAGATATAACTTGCGCTGTCAGCATGAAGCTTACTCAAAGCACTTGGTAAGGTATATCTTCCAGTCGCTGACGGCCGAGGTCAGCAATCGACTGTGGATGTAGTCGAAAGGCTTCGAGTAGGTCCAATCCTCCTCTAAGTCATCGATCTCGAATGCGACGTTAGGTACATGTTATCAGTAAGGTATGCTCTGAAGGACTGTGGTGGGGCCAGAGCTGTTTCTCACAAAGTCGGCAAAGTATGAGAGAGATCTACTCCGAGAACCTATTTAGACATCAGGTGAGTCAGCCAAATCTCCCCAAAGAAGAAATATCACAAGCTTGTCATCAGGGCGACTAACCTCAGCCTCGGGATGTTCCTCTCCGAAATCAAGAGCCCAGATCCCTGTTCCTGTACCAACATCGAGGACTCTTCCGACTTTAGCGTTGGGATCGCAAGGGGGAGCCAGGCCGAGTCTATCACCCAGCGTATAGATCCAGATCTCGTGCAACATATCTGCCCGTGTGTGAGAACATTGCATCGATGAAGGACACGCTGACGATACCTAATCTCTCGGCTTCCCTTTCGTCGTTGGGCCAAGAGTATTCTGAGATTGATTAATCCAAGTTCACTACCCGCGGATATGGGCTATCTCACTGCCGTCCTTGTATCGATGGTAGGTTCTGCCATTCTCAATGCGGTATTCGAGAAGAGAGCTGCTAACACTGGTACTTGACGATGCGACCGCCTGGGTGATTGTAAAGCATATTAGTCTTGAGTCCATCCGCATCGAGTCGCAATTGTTTGGCATCCCAAAGGCTTCTTACCGAGATTTCAGATAGTCCGTCATCGGTAGCCTGATCATAGTTAGCATCAAGTCTGAGTCTCGATTGATCATTAGACTTACCTCATCACCAGCAGCTGCGATCTGCACTTCCTGGTCCGCTTCAGCCATGTTTGTTCAAGGATAGGTTTTGAGAAAAGATCCCACTGGTCTAATACACAACTCCAAGAGAGACTTTCCAGAGAGTCACACAGAATTTATGGAAAAATGCAAAGTCGAGACCCGGCCGAGGTTTGGAGGCACACTCATCCTTGTTGTGGCCGCACCAACATCCTGACTGCAACCCCTCTTCTTCAGCAGGGGTTTGCAGTAACCAACAAACGAAAACCCGCATATGCGCCGTGACAGTCTTTCCTCTTTCGAACAATTCTATGGAGCGAGGAAACTACGGCGGCAAATGAGAGACTCTCTGCCGCACAGGTGAACAGGACGGACAATTTTCTCCTACACATCGACGTATTCCCGGCCTTGCTGCCTGTCTCTCGGCGGTCGCGGACCAGGGAACCGGTGGAACTGGTGACATAACCGCGAAAGGCATACCGGATGCGGCACCTTCCAACTATGGTAAATGATTTCTTGAAGACAAACTCCATTACCGCCAGAAGCGAATAGCCTAGAACATGGTCAACTTGTAGAATTTTCCGCAACGAAAGCCCGCTGAAGATTTAAAGGCACGCCAAGAGATAAGAGCCAGCGCCAGTTTTCTCGGGATGGTCCTCACAATGAATAGATCCTATACATTAAGATGAATAATACAACCGAAATTCAATTCCTGCTCCGAGCGTCAAATCAGATGGTTAAAAAAGCGCAAGCGCGACCGCAACATATGCTTCTGGTTGAGCATTGTCTTGGTTATGATCGGCAACTGTCAAGTGCCTGTTACAAAAGTTGTTTGCTATCAGTTACTGGCAGACATTTTTGTTCAATCCGATTGCGGTGGGTTTGACAAGTATTTGCAGGTACTGGGTAATGGAGTCATTGCGACCTTCATTCAACAGCACCTTACAGATTCCTTGCGAAGCATTATGTTGTACGCAATTACCAAGACCCTCGAACAAGACGAAGAGGTCGAAGACGAAGACGAAGAAGATGATAATGAAGACGACGAGGACCAAAAGGACCGCTTTCAGCAACTACGCCCTTGCCTACTGAGAAGCTGCCAATGAGTACACATACTACTTATCCTCGTATGTATATCAAACTTATTATGTTGCTATAGCCTAAGACCTGGTTAAAGAAACAGGAGCAACGCATGGTAAGTTTCAAAGCTTTGACTTGCTACCTAGGGCAGCAGCCAAAGCGAGATCTCGCGCTCGCGGTTTCCGTTAGAACCGAGCAGGTTGCAGCAAGCGGATCACTGAAGGTCAAGCGGGGCCTGCGTTTGTTAAACATAGGCAAGCAACGCGGTTCAACGGCTAAATGAACCTCATCGACCAGGGTACGTGCAGATACCTCGGAGAGGAAAAGTATTAAACCACAGAAGAGCTAGTGAGTAGAGTATTGGCTATCAAGCTCCGTGCATACCACAAAATAAGATCGCCAAGTTCAAGCCGTCAGAACCCGTCCACAATCGAGAAGAAAACTACCTCCAAGCTTGCAACAAAGCCCACCGACACGGGGAAACATCCCAGTTCACTCCGCACCGGACCCGGAAATACGACCCCACATCGGCAACTACGTCCTCGTCCCGCCTCCGCGCTCGGAGACGGCGTCAATCCCCCCCGACCGCGACACCGCAACCACAAAAAACAGAGCGTCATACCTCACTTACGCAACCAACCAGGCACAGCTCAAAAGCCACAAACAGGCACCTACCAACCAACACACACGTACCACTCACCCAAGGCAGATACGAAAAAGGGTGCAGGCAGCATCTATCTACAAATGCATCCCTCACGCCTCCGCACCCTCCTCCCCCCCCTCACTCGTCCTACCACCACCACCTCCCGCGCATTCTCAACGACGCCTCAGTCCTTCAAGTCCAAAATGCCACCACCACCGCCAAACCCACCCCTCGCCTACACCACCCTCCCCAAACTAAACCCCTACCTCGTCCCCTACCACCCGCTCCCGTCAACCACAGACACAGACCCGCGGACGCTGGTCACGCACCGCCTGGCCGTCGGCGCCGCTGTCCTCAACCTCGCCGCCACCCCGCCAAAGGTCCTCGTCCTCCAGCGCAGCGCCCTCGAAAAGGCCCTCCCGCACAAGTGGGAACTCCCCGGCGGCGCCGCCGAGGCCGTCGACGGCAACCTCGTCGCCTCCACCACCCGCGAGCTGTGGGAGGAGACGGGCCTGCGCGCCAAGACCGTGCTCGGCCTCGTTGGCAGCTACGAGTGGGCCGGCTTCGGGCCCAGCCTCGACGCCCCCGTCGGGCCCGGGGAGCAAGGGTTCGCGCTGCCCGGCGGCGGCGTCGGTATCCGCGGCAAGCCGGTGGAGGTGCCGTCGGTGCAGACGGGCGGTGAGGGCGAGAGGTCGCCGGAGGCGGCTAAGGGTCGCGACGCGTGGAGGAAGTTTACGTATCTCGTCGAGGTTGAGACGGACGGCGAGGGCGCGGCCAAGGTTGTGATTGATCCTGAGGAGCACGAGGCTTTTGTTTGGGCTACGGAGGCGGAGGTGCAAGCGGACCGCTCTGGCGAATTCTTATTCGACTGGACTTCGGAGCATCAAAAGGCTGACATTTTGAGAGCATTCGCGATGGCAAAGAAGAATTAGGGACCACGAGCATGGGAAAGTGGCATAGACACAGCACGGTTAGAAGCAGACGGACCATCGCCGCTTATTCAAGCATCTAATATAGGTATAATAGAAAATATGCCTACTTCGCCCTCAAGGCTCTCCTACTTCTTCTTAGACCCCTTTCCACCACGGCCGCCCTTGCCTTGCTGGCCCTTGGCGCCGCCGGCACCACTGCTACCACCAGCCATCATCACCCTCACCTTGCCAACAGGCACGCAGTTGAAAGCCTCCTCGGGCTTGAGCGCCTTGATCAACTCAACTTCCCTCGGCCACATCTTCTCGCTGTCCTGCGAACGCTCATCAAGAACACCCTTCTTGGCAGACACTGCCTTCCACGTCTCAAACACCTCCTTGACAGCTTTGCCCTTCTTCACCGCACCGGGCTGGAGCTTCGCCTTGTACTTGAACTTGCCCATAGCATTCCACGGCGCACAGACGGGGATGGCCTCGAGAATCTCGTCCCCTGGCAGAGGTGTGCCGACGAGGTTGTCCAGCAGAGTCATTTTACCCATCTCCTCGGCGTCGAGCACCTCGATACCCTCTTCGTTCATCAGACGACGGACCTCTTCGTGCTCGGCAATTTCCTTCTGCTGCCGCTGGTGCTGCGCGCGGCGTCGTTCCTTCTGGGCAGCCAGCTCCGCCTCTTTCTGGGCCTTCAGCTGCGCTTCGGCTTCGGCTCTTTGCTTGCCACGAGCAGAACCATACAAGGTCTCGGCAATAGCCCTGTCATCCTCGTCTTGGTCCTTGTACTTGGCGGCAATCTTTTTCGCCTTACCCTTCTGACCTCGCTTGGCAGGTCGCGCCTTGTCGCCGGCTGCCGTGCTTGTTTGAGGGCCGGGCACAGCAGCCTCGGCTGGAGTAGAAGCTCCAGTGGCACCCTCATCTGTACCATCTTCTTCTTCCTCCTCTTCTTCTGATGTCTTGGCAGCTTCCTTTTCTTGAGCTTCAGCGGCCTTGTCTTCGTCAAGCATCAACTGCTCAACTTCATCGACTGGAGGCTCGACTGCATCAGCGCCAGAGGCCGACTCTTCAGTTGCGAGCTTTTCCTCTGAGTCATCTTGACCGTTCTGCCTGAAGCCCTGAAGAGGGTTGTCACGAGGCTTCTCGTCATCCTCCTCGTCACCAAATCCGATGTCAGACGCGTCGTCGATTTCGTCGTCCTTGGCTCCAGCATCTCCCGCAGCGTCGACCCCTTCTGACGCAGACGCTGGATTAGCAAAGCCGTCATACAGCCTGTGCTTCACGTGTCTAGCCTTGCTCTCTTCGCTGATCTTCCACATGATACCAAAGCCCAGTAGTAATTGCGCCGGTGGCAAAAAGTTCTTCTGTCCACGAACCATGAAACTTCCGGTGGGAAGATACTCTCCGGTCGGGGCAGACTTGGACACCTGGTCAGCTTTCACCCACCAGGCACCCATCCCTGCCTTGGAATCCCAAGCACTCGAGCTGCAGACGGCCAAAGTGCCAGCCTGCGCCAGAGTCGAAGGAGGGATGGGGGCATCGGGGTCGCTAGGGGTGTTCTTGATGATGACAGTCGCGGCGCCATGAATGTCTGCATGAATGTAAACGTCGCCCTTGCGGAGATAGCGCTTGTACAACATTTCGTTCTGCTGGGCGTCTTTGCCACCGAGGACGAGATAACCGTCAGTTGAAATGAACCAGATAAACTTCTCGAACCAAATCTGCTTGCGGATCGGCGCGAGAACCGCTTTCTCCTGCTTCAAGCCCTTTCTCAACTCGGCCTGGATCTTTTGTGCGGCATTCTTGAGCGCAATCTCCGTTTGCTGGACTGTCTTCTCCTCCTTCTGGGCAGCAGATCGCTTCTGCTCGTAGTACTCTCTTGCGTTGGCGTAGGGCGTGAATCCAATGTTAACATCCACCTCCAAATGCTTTGCCGTCTTCTGCTTATTGTTCGCTGCCTCATCTTCGCTGTCCGATGCATCCGAGTCGGTCTCGTAGTTGGAATCTTCGTCCTCAATATCCTCCTCCTCGCCAAGCAACAAAGTAATGGTGTTGTCTGCGAGGTTCAGGGGTAGCTTGATAATCTCGGCAACGGGGTTGCCGCGTTTCTGTTCGCGCTCGATGAGCTTGCTGATGTCGATCCAGTCCATTCCCTGTTGAAGTAGACCGTTGACGGCGTCCATTGCCTCTTGCACACGCTCCACGTTCGCCTCGATAGCCGTGGCCTTCTGTACATTGAGTGACTGCACCTCCTGAAGACCCTCAATGCGCTTTGCCTGATCATTCCGTGCCGCCTCAAGCTTCCTTTTGGCTGCCGCCTCTCGTTCTGAAAGTTTGGACTCAAGCTTCTGGCCCTCCAAGGATGAGAAGAATTCGTCAACGGTCTTGTTGAAGCCGTCAAACTCGAGGACTTTGATCGTGGGGTCGTTCGCAAACTTGTTTGGTAGGAAAGGATGGAAATCTTCGTAAAGGAGGTCTGATCTCTTCGTTTGCCCTTCCTCTGCCGGGGTCTCGTCCGGTTGGTTCCTATACTTCGCAAATATGTAGCCCTTAGCAGTAGCAGAGCTGGTGGCGTCCTTGACTATGCTACGTGCCTCTGTCAGGGCGACCAGAAGATCGTCCAGCAGGGTCTCATTGTCCAGAATCTCAGCTGGCTTCTTGCTACCGTCAAAGCCGGTGGTTTTGAAGGAGTGGTCCACCAAGATTGGAGGCAGCTCGGTGATTGTCGTAGCCAAACTTCTCCTCAGCTCATCTCCTGGCTTCGACTTGCTCTTCTTGCCTGCCGCAGCAGCCGCGGCGCTCTTCTCGACCGAGGCCTTGAGCGCATCTCGTATTCTCTCCTTTGTGAGGTCGGGGACGCCGTTGAAGTTTTGTCGGTTATCAAGCGAGTATTCTAGTCCAACCCTTTGAGGTTCCTGGCCTGCTCCCTCGGAGACGTTTCGCAGTAGTGTAAGAATCTTGAGGTCGGCGTCCGTCAAGATCACGTTTCCGCTCTGCGCACAGTCATTTGTCAGCAGTATGAAAGCAACATTGGCAAGAGGAGTGTCGACTCACAGCAAAGAACTCGAGAAATAGACGGTACTGGCCATCGCTGAACTGGAACTCTAGAATTCTGTCGGTTCCGATCTGGGAGACCTTGGTCAAACGCCTCGTCTTGAGGAACTTGCGCAATCGCGTGACGAAGGCAGAGGGCGCCGCGGCGGTCGTGCGCGTAAAGTCTGTAAGGTGACATCGAAAACCTGAATCGATTATGAGCTGCTTCTTGTTGTCCGGCTTGGCGAATTTGAGCAGTAGGATTTTGGAGGAGAGGTCGTAGACGTTGGCCAGGCGCAAGCTGACCAGGTTCTCCTGTAGCTCGTGGGCGATTACCTTGACGTCGATGGAGGAGAATCGTTGCTTCATGATTACGGTTGTATGGTCTCAAGCAGTCTATATCAGAGGAGTAGAAGGTTTGCGCCGGGTGTTTCGCGGCAGCTTTCGGTGTAGATGTGTGCCGACTGCGGCGATCGACGACGACGAGGGGCAGATTCTGAGGTGATTGAATAATCGCGGGGCAACTGTGGCTGAAGAGCCGCCTTTGCAAGATTGAACGCCACAATGACGTCACGTGCCTCCAATGCTTCCTCCTTTGACGCCCTTTGATGGACACCGAGGCTTGAAATGATAGGAGTGCCAATGCAATTCACTAAACACTGGTAATGTTTTACATGGTTTGCATCAATTCTATGACTTTGTTGACTCAGATCTCACGTCTGCCTTTCCAGACTTCATGACGCACACCGAACTAGGCGCCACACTTCAAGCTCCATAGCTCGGTGGCCAGTCACCCAGTGTCTACTAAAGCTAACAAGCTGATGCTGACCGAGCTTCAAGAGGTTTAAGGGCTGACAGCTCTGCTAACACAGACAAGGAGGTCTAAACTTTGGCCTCAGACAAGGCCGTGGTATGGCGTATCCTAACTTGCAAACTAGTTTGACAGACGGGAACGATGACAGCGGCGCCTAATCCAAGGGCCGTGTCGTTGTCACCGCTAGGCTTTGATTGAACGTCAAGTCGTCAACGCATGCCGAGGGGACATCTCAATCGGGGTCGACGAGACACGGCTTCTTAAGAGAACCGTTTCACTGAGCGCAAGTATCGAAACTATGGTACGAGGCCCTCTCCATCGTGGGATCGTCTTTTTTCAGAGCTAGGCATCGGCAATGCCAAGAATGAGGCATTCCCTTCGTCTAAGGCCACTCCTGTGATATGTTCACCACTGACAGATGAGCAGGCCAGGCCATGCTGAACTGGATTGAACGGAATTTGGCTCTCGCATAGCATTCGGCCCTCTGTCGCGCTGCTGCGGACAAGCACTGTACAGCTGTCGTCGCAGTTCGTATGCATCGTCGGAGCCCCAATAGACACGTCGTCGCGAGACCGCCGCTGGATTCGCGCCGCCATCTCCATCGGCCAGCGCATCACCGTGGAGGTCGAGCAAGTGGCGGTGTCTGACCGTACGTCCATGAATGTCTCGCCTCTGTCCTCAGGTCTCGTGGACTGGGATCCATGTCAACTCGAGTCCTCCTTGGCCATCGATAGTCGCTCGTCTCGAAACGCTACCGCATCGTCGTACTGACAACAACAATCAGTGGAAATTTGCGCATTTTCAAAGGCCTTCATGTGATCAGATAGCAGACCAAAATTTGCCCAATGTGTCGGCGCTTCTGCGAAGGTTTACGGTGAGGATCGTCCAGCGTCGAACATGTGGCTTCCCCATACGGCTAGAGCGGAGACCAGGGAATTTCTCGTCGTCCGGGCAACCAGAAAATCAGGGGTGTGTCAAGGGAGCACCCGTGCGTGCCGAGAAAAAAAAAGTTCGTCTGGTCTGGTGCTGACCGCGTGGCTGGGAAAAATCGAGGGTCTGGAGCAAAAACCCAGATCAATTGGAACAAAGCCAGGTCCAGGGACATCGTCAGGTTATCAGCATCTCCAACCTCCCCCAGAGATCAACAACCATCTGTGGGAGACAGGCCTGCAGCGGAGAAGTCTCTCCAGAGTCCAGGTCTTCTCATTCGATTCAGGGGAAATGGGGAAGCCGGCGGTCGAGCTCCATCCATGCATTGGCTTGATGAGACCCCCACTCGGGCGCTGCGGGCAGGATCCGTACGGTAGCTCCAAGTCTTGGGTTGCGTCTCTCTTGCATCTCTGCGGCGTCTGCGCCTTCAACCTTTGGGCTAGGCCTGGGAGATGGGGCAGAAAAAGCAAGTTGCCAGCCAGCCTCGTTTTGCATGTGCGACCGTCAACGTGCATAAGTTGTGCGGTGGTTGCAGACCGACAGTCCAATGGTGGGATTCCACGACGCTGATGGCCCAGAAATCAGGACCGGTATTGGTAGTCGAGGGCGGCCGTTGCTGATTCTCAGCAGGGCCTCATCAGCAGGCGACGGCCTGAAAGAGAGGGTCGGGGGGCGGGTGAAGCTGAGGGTGGTTGGGGAAGCTTTGGGAGCTGGCCAATTGAGTTTGCGGGCTACCGCGGTCAGGCAATTGGGGCCATGCAGACAGTCGATAGCGGGCAATTTGGGCCGTGGTCGAAACGATGATCTTCTAACCCAGCCACCTTGTCCGGCTGTTGTTTTGATGTATCGAGTGTGTCAGGATCATCAACAACAAACTGCCAAATGTGACAAGCGGCCATCAGCTCATTCAGTGCGCAATTGCAGCACTGGACGTTGCAGCTGGAGACACTGGACCGCGGCTTCTCATCGTGCCTACCTAGCTAGCGTCCGTCTCTGTTTCTCGCTGTAGCCTGTGTCTCTGTCCCCATGTCTCTGACCAGATCGAACACACGAAATGACAGCCGGCTGCTGATTGGCGGCCGGTCGCGCAGTAGCGGCCATCACGGCATTCGACTTGATCGTAGCGAGCGAGGCGGTGGGACATGGAATGATTCGTAGGTTCCCGACGTTCTGAGCTTCTGGGCCAGTCTCGAGTCTCGGCGACTCGCGGTGGGAATCCGGGGGTCCCCTATTTTTGTCCAAGGTCCCGGTTTGTTGCGTTGGCTGCTCTGTGCCAGTGCTGCTCGATTTCTTGTCAAGGACTCAAGCAGGGACAGAGGGCCAACAGATGGCCCAGATGCCAGGTTTTGCGAAGGTTGGGGCCGTTCTGCGACCAAAATTGATTGCAATCTGTTGCTGGTGAACGATACGGCCTGCAATCTTCAGTGGAGGGAAGGACCCAGAAACAGCCGAGGAGGACGATGGTCAGCCGGTCAGGCCAGCTTCCAGCCTCCGGCATCCAGCTTTGAGGACTCCAAGAGGTTGAAGCGGGACCTGGAGCGGGACTCCAGCAGTTCGCCAGGGCAATCAATGCTGGACAACTCCACTGTCGGAGCTTGCGCAACGCAACGCAAGCGGCTGGGAGGTGGAGAGGGAGCAGCAAGTGATCCTGATTCTGATTCCCGATGGTTTGTTGACAGTGGATCTGTAGGGGACCTTGGAGGCTTGGTTGTAATGGTCGGGACTGGGAGGAGGCAAGCACCTCATGCCTATGGGCACCTCATGGCAAGCTCCGTGGAAAGCTCTGTCTGAGCAAGCAGCCCGACGCCTCCCGTCGCCGCCCGCGTCCTCCGTGCAAAGTCGTCCGGTAGTGGCAGTCGTGGCGGCAGCATCTTGCATGAAGACGGCTGCAAAGATGCCTCGAAATGATCGCAAGTGCATGACGATGCTCCGTTGGGCCAATTGGCACCGTACGACCAACGTTGGGCTGTCAATTGGTTTAGGCGCTGTTTCCACGCTGGCCGGAGCTGGTGCTGCTGGTGAGACTGGAAGCGGGAGTGAGATGTGAGGCCGACTCAGCATGGCGAGGATCAGAGGCCGCACAAACAAGGTGAGACGAAGGCACGGAGGGAACTCCTTGGTACGCTGCTACCTCGTGCTCCGTACCAGGTAAGGTATCCGTAGCACGGTAGGTAAGGTACTGCTGAGGTGGGAATCGATCCAGCCCAAGGTCGCAACCGAGGTGGGTCCTGGGAGCTCGTACCTGCCGAAACCTCATTTGCAAGGCTGCCACCATCCTCAATCCTCAGTGTGAGTGAAGGCATCCAAGGCAGCTCCTGCAGGGTGTCCCAGGCGTGCCAGGGCGTCAAAGCTTCGAGCTGCAGAGCTCCACCCCGGTCGGCCCCGCTCTGGTGCTGCCGGCTAATCCCAATTGGGCGGGAATAAACAATGGAATATCCACAGCTGCAAGTGACGGGAGCCAATGTAAACATTTGCCCACAACACACGCACCCTCGGCAGCCATCGAGCGATTCAATCCCCAGCCAAACCACCCTTGGGAAGGCTGGTTCAATCTGTTCTCATCTCGCTCCCGCCCGTGGCCTTCCATCGTTGATTGAGTGCGAGTCTTGACTTGACACTCGCCGCGACGCACGCACACGCCATACGACACTACCAACTAAGGTACTGCGTGTATCTTGGGGGTACTTCCCACCGACACATTGGATGTCGTCTGTCTGCTAATTACTGCGCGAATGTACACTAAGTGCTAGCCAGGTCCCGGTCATCCCACAGACAGACGCCAGTCACCACCAGTCAGGACTTGGCTCCGTCTATCAAACTCCCGGACGGACCTTCGTACTAGCAGCCAACTTCCTGTCGTCGTCGGTTCCAGGAAGGGGAAAAAAAAAAAAGTACAAGTCGACATCAAGCCAGACCCAGCTCCATATATCCAGCATCCATCCATCCGCTCCAACCACTCATATCGCACTTTTCTGCCGCCAGTCCCACATCTACTCTCACCAAAGCCTCGTTCAATATCACTCCGTGCTTCACTCGGTCCAGCTTCCTTGTCGAATACCTCGCGTCCGAACCGTCAAGTCAAACACACACACGCACACACGGCAGCGGTACACACGCTCGCTCGTCCACACTCACTCACACTCGCACTCACACACACACATACGAGACTCGAGACACACCACCCTTGCTTGCCCCGGCAACCTCACAGGCTCAGCAGCCCTCGGTCTTCTGCATCTCACACTTCTGATCCATCCAACCATCTCCCCCAGCCCCCCGTCTTCAAAACCCAATCCGCATCGCACATCTCGCCTGACCCTCTTCTCCCTCCTTCTTCCCTCTCTCGCCATCCATCACCAAAGCTTCAAGCCATCTTTCTGCCCAACGCTTCCCTCGCGCAGAATCACCGACTTCTTCCTCCAAATCCAAAGCAGAAGACCAGAAAGCAAAAGAAGCGCGAGTCAACCAAAGACCGGCTTCTTCCCACTTTCCCCTTCTCCTTTGTTTTTTTAGGAAAACGAAGCAAGAGGATACTCTTCTTTGCCTTCCTTCTACCGGGAACGCTTAGAAGATTCTCCTCGTTGCGCCCAAAAGGCCGCCAATCTGGATTTTGAAGCGCGCATTCCCGTCCCCTTCAGCGTCTTCCCCTCCACCTACAAGGAGAGCGAGACACAAACCCAGACCCAGACCCAGACAGTAACCACTACCCACGAAGAGCTTGAGATCAAACTCCCCGAGAAGCCTCACAAGCCCGGACGGGAAGGTCACGTCTCTTCGTTCCCTCAAGAACAACTTCCCCCTCCCAGGAAGGACCACCGCGTCACCGAAGAGGTCCGTATCGAAGAACACTACCACCGTCCCGGTCCCGGTCCCAAGGTCGAGTCCCACACCTACGTTGAGGAGTTCCGGTATGTGTCTTTTGTCCCCCGTTTCCTTGTGTCCAGCAAGCAATCCCAAAGCACCTCCCGAGAGAGAAATTGAGCTCGAGAGAGAGAGAAAGAGAGCCAGAAAAGGACGGGGAGAGTTGGCCTTGAGCTTCCAGAGAAAAGGACCCTCCAATTGATGGGGGGTCCGGACATCTGGAGAAACAACGGTCTCTCTCTCACCTCTTGGACTGTCTCTCTGTCTCTCACTCACTCTCTCTCGGTATCCATCCCACCCAGCCCGTTTGTTTTCTTCCACACACACCCCCAAACACCACAAACCCACCCGCGGTCACCGCCTCCCCATCCCCCCTCCCCTTGGCCCTCCTCTCTCTGCCTCTTCCGACCCTCCTCCCCTGTCCCCAGCCGCGGGACCGCCTCAGCTCAGGCCCCGGTATTTCACCAAATTTCCTCTGCTACCCTTGTCCATTACGAGCCGCCGACCATGGACCCTGGGCGCCTCCTCCCGGGACCCTAGTCCGCAGTTGGCCAAGTAACAACATGTCACATCAAACATGTCAACTGGATCAAAAAAGCTTCCCCATCAAGCTCTTCTCCCCCAACTCACCTATCTCACTCATCTATCCCATCCAAACATTCGACTGACCTTTCTTCTCTTTTCCTTCTCTCCAGCCCTGTCCACCAACACTTCCACAACACCACCAACGAGTTCAACAACGACACTCGTGTCCAAGTCGACCACCGTCACCACGAGCACCTGGTAAACCCGATTGATAGAATCGAACGCCAGTACCGTCAACGCGCTCAGCCCAGCTACTACCGCGAAGAGGTCACCATCGAGCAACGTCCCTTGGCTTTGCCCGCTCACTCTCACCACTCTTCCGGTTCTTCCCAGGTCTCGGGTCACTCCCACAAGTCCGACCACTCCTCTCACCACTCTCACCACCACCACTCCGACCACCACTCTCACCTCTCCTCCCACTTCCCCTCTCACCACCACCACCACCACCACCGCCCCGCCGCTTCCCACGTCGACGAGTACACCGTCGACTCCGAGCGCCCTCGCCCCCAGGAATTCAAGGAGACCATCAAGGTCACCGAAGAGACCATCGAACCCTCCCACGTGTCTGCCCCCCAGCACAAGTCCGACAAGATGGGTTACTACGACGAGCAAGGTATGTTACTACTCCCCCATCCCACTCGGGCTTCAAACCCCCCAAAGGCCCTGGTGTGATGACCCCCCTTTGCGATGCTTTCTTGGCTTCAGTGTGTTTCGGTTTGCGCAGTGTGCTCTCCCCCACTATGGTCCAAGAACTGAACAGGTGTTTGCCGCACCCAGGTCATTATCACTCTTTCCGCCAGGGTCTTCACAAGCTGGCTGACAAGATTGCTCACCCGCATAAAGGCAGCTCCACCGGCTACGAGATCGCCGAGATCCGTGGTGCTTCCCGCCCTTCGTCCCCCGGCAACACCGGTGCCCCTCTCCTCCCCAACACCGTCACCATCCCCTGCCACCACATCCGCCTCGGTGACTTCCTGATCCTCCAGGGCCGCCCCTGCCAGGTCATCAAGATCTCCACCTCCGCCGCCACCGGCCAGTACCGCTACCTTGGTGTCGACCTCTTCACCAAGCAGCTTCACGAGGAGTCCTCCTTCATCGCCCACCCCTCCCCCAGCGTCGTTGTCCAGACCATGCTCGGCCCCATCTTCAAGCAGTACCGCGTCCTCGACCTCTCTGACGGCCACGTTACCGCCATGACCGAGACCGGCGACGTCAAGCCCAACCTGCCCGTCATTGACCAGTCCAACCTCTGGTCCCGCCTCAACAGCGCCTTCGAGTCCGGCCGTGGCTCCGTCCGCGTCCTTGTCCTCAACGACGCCGGCCGCGAGCTCGCCGTCGACGTCAAGGTCATCCACGGCTCCCGTCTGTAAGCGTGTGAGCGTCACCGCCAACACGCGCTATGTTACTGTTACGTCTTGGATTGTTGGGATCTAGCAACATGTACGAAATACAGATGATGTCAATGTAATGGAGAAATGTGTGAAGGGAAGGGTTGAGATTGGACGAAAATCTTTCGGATAAAGGATCCACGGAGTCAAGTCTTTTACGTAGATAAAGTAGCTCTGTATATGATCTGTTATCCATACCTCCATACGTGCCAATCAATTGTGTCGTAATCACCAAAGCTTTTTATGTTGGTGGGAGCTTGGGTCTTGCGGTGCAAAAGAGCTCCCCTGTCTCTGTCTCCACAAACGTGCGTTTGCCGCCACAAGTGTTCCCTGCCATCCATCATGCTTCCATGTAAGTCAATGCTTCGCCGTGTTAATAGACTGTCACAGCTCACCAATGACATAGAAGTCATTTAGGAAAATTCAACCATGAAAAAGACATTGCTGTGTCCTTAAAGAAATGCATTCGGGTCCCGTCCTCTAGAGCTGTGGGCAACACTTCTCTAACGGCACCACAACCTCTCTGTACACCAACTCCGCAAACCTCGAGTCGCCAAAGTCGTCCTCACGATCAAAGTCAAAACATATACACTTGCGAATAGCCTCATACAAGCCTCCGCCAAGATCTTCGCCGATGTACTCCTTCATCGACTTTTGCGCCCTTCCAACCCAAAGGAACGCCCCGCAGAACATGGTTATCTCGTTCGGCTGCCCGTTCTCGTCCAGAGATTCCGCCCACGAAGCTTGGTTCTCTAGCGTCTCCCCATGGAAAAGCTCCAGCAGGACGATGCCGAACAGTAGCAGCGTGGACTTTGCATTCCACAGTTTATGCTGTGCTGTACGATGCGGCGGCTGCAGGTCGCACGAGCTCTTGGCAAAGAAGGGGCCGAATGGCTTTGCTGTTTGGCCTCCTGCTTCACTGCAGACGAGGAAAATGTCGTCTTTGGCAAGCTGCGGTGGGATCCAGGCGGAGGTCGCGAGACTGAGGAGTGTGAGGGCGAACCGAAGGCCCATGTAGAGGCGGCTGTAGCGCATAGACGTCGTTTGGAGAAAGGCGTCAATGGTTTGCTGCCTAGATACGTCAAACGAGCTCTGGTCGACAGGTTCTGGCTTGAACGTGATCTTCCTGCTTGCGTCAACAACCAAAGCGTTTAAGCAATCTTTAGCTGTCGGTCCAGCTAAATTGCAAAGATTTATCAGATTCTCTGCCTTGATGGTATCCAAGTTCAGGATTGATGAGGTTGGAGGAACAGGCGTGTCAGCGAACCGAACTCCCGAAGGAGTAGAAACACTAATTGGCGAGATCACAGATTCACTAATTCAAGCTTTCAATAGTGCCCACTGCATATTGGATCGGAATTGGGCTGACTGACCTCTGAGGCTGTATGCTAAGACTATCGCTACTCGCTGAGACTTGACCGACACTAAGGTAGATACGGGACTGTGCCCAAGGTTCAGAAAAGACGTTTGATTCGACTTCCCGGTCAGCAAAGACGGTGCAGGGCTATCCTCCTTGATTTTCAAGGACTTTTGCAGCTTCCGTATCACACGCCTTAGTATCGACTTCTGAACCGGTGCCGTTTTTAAGGGATCTGAAACCGGCAAGGAAGCCATAGCTAATGAGCCGGTGCCTTTTGCCTTCGCTATTCGAGATGCCAGCTTATGTTGATCCCTCATAATCATTTGACCTCTCATATCAACAGCAGCTGCAATATTAATTACGGGCAGCGGTGAGCGAGGAGGCCCAGATAGAGATACAGGTTTGACAGAGAGAGCCTCGACTTGAATTCTGAGTTGCTTCCTCTTCATTTCAGTCTCAAAAACCACGTCAAAGTAACCGTCCGCTTTCGATTTGTTCAATTCCAACACCGCAGGTTGAATAGTGATTCCGAGTGTGTGTGAACTTGGACAGCCGCATTGCCAACGTCGTGCCAGGCATTCGTAGAAGGTCACTGCTTGGCTGTATAGCTCTTGTAAGGAGACTTTTGGCTTATATGCGAATTTCCTTGTAACTCCTGATGCTCTATCCAGGTACTGATGTAAATCATCGTTGATCTGGCTTATGGGGGCCAGGAGACAATCTTTGTCATTGCTAAAGCTCATGGGTAGGCGGTACACTTTGCTTTCCAGACTAGACGAGTCCAGATGATGCAGCTATGGTTCACATCAGTATGACATTCTAAGGACACATGCGAAGACTGCGCACCCTGAGATCATAGCCGCTAAATTTGTGTGTCACAGCACGTGCTCAGCATGTGGCAAAATCCTTGCCGCACCTGAATGCGACGACTGCACCAATACACCTAATCTAGAAGTTTGGATATACGCAGCGTCTAGAGATACCAAGGACCCGATCAGCTCCCGAGCGGACGGCAAGCAAAGGTCCACGCTGAATGTTGAGGTCGCGGATGAGGTCAGAAGAAAGGCGTGGAGAAACAGTTTCATCACAGGAGTTCCTCCTCGACGTGAAGAGGGAATGAATCAAGACCCATTTATGAACGCCTACCTGGTTAGCGAAGGAGGCCATCCCCCATTCCAACCGTCTGGCCTCGAGAACGTGAGAGAGGCGGTCCCGGTAATCAAGTTTACCGACGTCCTTGACCGAACATTTTACTTTCCGCTCAGCCTGTGTCTGAATTACAAGGTAAGGCCTATTGCATCACCTATTGCGGACTACCTGGCGCTGACGTGAATAAAGATCATGGTGGGCATGGTCAAGATGGCCTTTCTTTATGAGAAGTTCGCCCAAATGGTGATGGCTGGACGATTTGATTTAATGAACTCAGAGGGCGTTACCATCTCCCCATTGATCTGGAATCGTGTCGTTGTACAAGGCTCTGTGGTCAGAATGCGCCTTCTCGAAACTCCGGCATCCATCGGGAGTGGGTACTCAGATACCGCGGAAGAACCAGACCGTTTGCAAAGACAATATCCACTGGACGTGCAGTTCAGAGATAAGGCAGCGATCGACATAGACACAAAGCAGGAACCAGAAGCTGAGACAGGAGAGACCGTATCAGTCAAGGATTTGGATGTCTCTTCTACTGTGGGAAGGTCGGGTAGCCCGCCGCCTTTAATACAGTCGGTCTCTACGTCCAGCTCTCCAGCCAGACTCAACCACACACCAGACCATTCCTCGCCGAAGAGGCTAGGCTGCGAATGCCATACGTAGACCGGTTACCAAGTATCCTTTGACGTTGAGGAGGTTGACAAATGGATCTGGCATGTAGAGGATGACCACCTTCGCCGAGATTACCCACCTAGATGTATCTGTTGGTTTTGCGACGACGTCGACTACAGAGCTGAACAAAGTTTAGACCCTGGAATGAACTTCGAATACCGTATGCGGCATATCGCAGACCATGTCTCAGGAGGATTCCGTTTCGAAGACAGAGGGCCAGATTTTCATTTTCTGGACCACGTCTATTCAAAAAAGCTCATTAACCCCGAAGCCTTTGCTCTCGCCCGAAGCCAAAGCGAAGGACCGCGTGCACTCCCAGGTATATATATGCATCAAATTATGTGCCGGAACAACGGAAACAAAGATATGAGCCACAAGTTATCCTGGTCGCAGAATCTTCTCGTCGACGACACCGAGACGCAAGACGCCATCGTTAAGCAAATCGATAGAGGTTTGCTAGCTGGGCAGTGTCAGCTGGCTATGAGGGCAGTGTCTACACACACGTGTATCCTCTTAAAGCGACTTTGTTCCCTATATACTTCTTTTCGTTGCTATTTTCGTCGTCGTCATCGTCGTTGTTATTATCGCTACCCCTATTGTTCTCTCCACTACTGTCGTCCTTATAGAAGTACTGGATGTGCTACAATACTGCTCGGATAGCAAAACTCAATTGATAATTTGGCTTTGGCAAGGGACACATAATGCCGAAAATATTGCGGTATGCCTGCCATTTGAGCAGCAAACAATACATAACTTATACTACTTCGGTTAGATACCCACAGTCTCTGCGCCCGAAAACGTCTTGGCACCGGCCGGCAAACATGGGCGCCGGTCCACGGGGCATCCGGCGTTGTGGGTCCGACACGTTTGCCGAAGCTCCGGCGGAGCGGTCCGCGAAAAGTGACCCTGCCTAGAACGAAGCCATCCGGTTCTAGACTCTCAGAAGGTTCAACGCAATGAAGAGTCAATTCGATGTTCTTATCGGCGCTTCTATGGATTGCGTGGCGTCCCGATGACTGCTCTGTCGGCACAAACTGTAATAAGTCCAGCGAATTAAGTGGACTCTATTGCGACATCTTCTGGTAACAGTCTCTGGAACGGCATCGTCGCCCATATGGCATGCGCTCAAATCCATCAGACCCATTTCGTAATCCAGGCGAATGGCTGGGAAGTCCGGCACCACAACCGATGCGCAAAGAACCGCATCATGTGAGGACCCTTTGGGTGCGATCCATAGGCACCTTGATGGACTCGCGCAGTGTCCCGTGTATCAATGGCGTGCGTGACTAGCTGTCATTGGCAGCTAATCCCTGCTGGCGCACCCCTCATCTTATCGCTGTTTGGCTGGTTTGGAGTGATCCCACCAACCTCCAACTGATAAGCAACCTAGCTACCCCGGGTTCCGGGAAGCTCTCAATGGGGGCACGAGGGGCACGATTGGGGGATGGGAGGACCTGCCCTACCTCGCCTAACGTGCAACAAGACACTCACCTGCTTTCTCTGGCATTCTCGGTATCAGGTGGAACGTGTTGAAGACTGGGACGGGGGAAACTGAGTTGAAGGAGGGGTGAGGGGTTAGTTGCTTACGACTCGCGTGCCTTTGTCTTAAATACCAAGCTAGTCCATTACTTTGAAACCGAAGAAGGCTCAAGCTTCTCTTCCTCCAAGCTCTCTTCGCGAGATTGCGTGATCGTGTAGCTGTCTGGCAGAAGCTGGTCCTTCCCCCTCCATCATCGCCAAACTATTCACATTCGTGACTGAGAGGTATAGTTTCGCGTGTCCATCTAGAAGAAAAACGAGTTTATCAGCCTGCCAACATGGGCTCCCAACCATCAAAGACCGCCGCCGTCGACCCTTCGAGTGAGAAAGAACTCCTCGAGCGCCTTCGCCGATTCCAGGTAAACGAAAATGAGTTGGCCAACGTAGAAAATGGAGGCGGGGATGAGAAGAATGGCATGAAGCTTCTCCGCGAGCCTGAGGGTCTGCCCGTACACTTGACACAATCATGGCAATCCTGCTTCCTCTCAGACCCCAAGAATAAGTGAGTTTCCACTCCTGGGTCTTATCAAAAAGGCCTTCAACTCACCAAAAGCTCCCCAGGCTCGCCCTCACAGCGCTCAGCACCGCCGACCCGCGAACCGTCTTGACCTCGACCTCGACCAAGCTCTCGGATCCGCAAATCTTCAACGTCAAGATCCCCTTCGAGGGCGGACCCATCACAAACCAGCGCTCCTCCGGCCGCTGCTGGCTCTTCGCCTCCACAAACACCTTCCGCGTGGCCCTCATGAAGCGCTACAACCTCGAGGCCTTCGAGCTCTCCCAGTCCTACCTCTTCTTCTGGGACAAGCTCGAGAAGTCAAACTACTTCCTCGAGCAGATTATCGACACCGCGGCCGAGGACCTCGACGGCAGGCTCGTCCAGGCCCTGCTCGGCGACATCGTCAGCGACGGCGGGCAGTGGGACATGGTCTACAACCTGGTGCAGAAGTACGGCCTCGTCCCGCAGGCTCTGTACCCGGACAGCTGGAACGCCATGAACTCGGGCGTCCTCAACTCCATCGTCAAGACAAAGCTGCGCGAGTACGCCCTCATCCTGCGCAAGGAGATCCGCTCCGGCTCGGCCACGGCGCAGACGCTTTCCTCCACCAAGGAGAAGATGGTCCGCGAGATCCTGAGCATCCTCACCCTCACTCTCGGCCCGCCGCCGAACCCGCGCGAGGAGTTCACCTGGACCTACCTCGACAAGAGCGGCAAGGCGCACGAGCTCACGACGACGCCCGCGGCCTTCGCCAAAGACATCTACTCCTCCGACTTCCGCATCACCTCCGCCGTCATCGAGGGCATGGTTTCCCTCGTCCACGACCCGCGCCACGAGCCCCTGACGCTCATGACCGTCGACCGGCTCGGCAACATCGTCGGCGGCCGCGGCGTGACCTACGTCAACGTCGACATGGCCACGCTCAAGTCCGCGTGCGTCTCCATGCTCAAGGCGGGCCTGCCCGTCTTCTTCGGCTCCGACGTGGGCAAGTTCAGCAACTCCGCGTCCGGCATCATGGACCTCGACCTCATCGACTACGAGCTCGGCTTCGGTGTGTCCACGCTGGGCATGGATAAGGCGAGCAGGCTGAGGACGGGCGAGAGCGCCATGACGCATGCCATGGTGCTCACGGCGGTGCACCTCGACGCCGAGGGCAAGAGCGTGCGGTGGAGGGTGCAGAACAGCTGGGGCGAGAGCGCGGGCGACAAGGGCTGGTTCGTCATGAGCGATGCTTGGATGGACGAGTTTGTGTACCAGGCTGTCATCGACCCGCGGTTCCTGAGCAAGGAGGTCAAGGGGGTTATTGGTACGGAGCCGATTGTGCTGCCGCTGTGGGACCCGATGGGCAGTTTGGCATAGATGTCTCGCGCGTTTGATGGGTTCGGGAGTCCGTGGACGCGTTTTTTCTTGTCGGTCACGAATATTGATGAAGGGGATGGGAAGGCAAGCAGCGATCTAATTTACTTCATGTTCACTTTGCATTTGGGCCCCCCCTCCACTGCTCAATATGCGGCCAGTCGTTCTCCTCTCCTCCGCCGTCGGCTACTTCCCCCGAAACCATGGCCGTCTAGCCAAGTCCAGACCGGTGTAAGACCAAAGATTCGTCGAGTGGGCTGCGTCAAACCATGACGGCAATCTAAACAGACCCGCGTCATCTCCGGTCATGGAGCTCCGCGATATCCTTGCCAGCAGTGTCACCGGGGCCCGAAGCGGATACGTCCCGGCCGCCGACAGCGAACCCCGGGGTTGTTCCCTCACCGAACCTTTCCTGAGAACCCTCCACCTCGCCGATGAAGGTTTTGCTCTCCCGGCAAGGGACCACACACTCTCTGACGTGGTGGGCTCGGCCCGCGAAAGTTCTTCCAAGGACGGAAGGTTTGTTTTGCCTTTTGTGGATGGGATATCCGCTTGTCGACCGGGATGGAGTCGCTGGCCTCGAAGCGAAAAGTGAGGCTGCCCTCATTTGGCTCCCTGTACGCGTTTTGTTGAGCTCGATCAATTTGTGTCAGTCAGTGCTCCCGGAAACTCTGAGTCTGTGACTCGGTCGTGACTCGACAGCAATAGCTGCGTTCTTCCGATCACCTCGTAAGACAAAATTCCATCAAGGTTAGAAACGAGACAGATTCATGAGGGCTGATTGCTGTTTGATCTGGAACGGCCTATGAACTAGAGTCGATGAAGCACGTGGAAGTACGGACACTGTCCAAGCAGTCGCTAACGTATCCAAGCTGCTCGGTCTAGCAACGACTTGACGGTGCATTAGTTCGTAGGCTGAATGAATCCTAGGCTGCTTCTCCAAATCGCCAGCGCAATGCAAACTACACGTTTGACAGCAAAAGTGAGGTACGAGCTGACGGACGTCCATGGGGTCTGTCGCCAAGAATCTCGCACAGTCGTTCGCCTGTACGTATGTCTTCGAGATCCAGGTCGGGGGCCTCAGTTCAGATGGCGTTGCGGCGTATTCTTGGCGCTACATCGATCCACGTGGGAAACAGCCCATCTCTGGCATCAGAGGCTCTGCTAGTCCAAGCTCAATCTTCGTCGGCTCGTTCACTCCATCCTTCGACTGCGGGACAGCATCATCTCGTATCAAGTTCACGCACGTATCGCTCAAAGGCCTGCTTCAAAGACGGATCTGGATGAAACGTCAGTAGATCGAGATGCGAAAATTGAAAATTCAAAGTTTTCACCCCGTCAAAGGATAGGCAATAATCGGAGCAGATCACTTGAGATACAATGCAGTACATGTCAGAAAGCCTATGAGCTGCTGGGCCTAACCAACTGGGCGAGAACCCAAAGCCGTTGCTTAGTGGCTTGGAGTTGACCGCAGCCGGGGATCCCCGTCTTGGGCTCTACCGGGAGCGGGCTTTGTTGGCGGGTCTCCGGGACCGTTCAAGCCCAACCGTCAACGGTGTTGTAAAGGGGACGCCACAAAGTACATTGGGTCCAACCCTCCTCGAAGCGGCAAAGCTTGAAGAGTGGAAGAGAAAATCTTCAACTGTGTCGCCTATTGGCTCATCAAAGCCCAAAACATAGAGATCTCGAATGCTGGCATCGCCAAGGCAGTGTTTTTTGGGCAGGGCTGTCTGGCGAATTGAAACAGATGGGATGCTCCTTGTCGACTAGAGGGAATGACGGGGCATGACACGAGTGCGCCTTTCTCCATTGAGCGCCCTTGCGTCAATAGCAAGACAGCCATTCCATGCTCTCATAGCATCTCGCCTTGCACAGTTGAGGAGGCAATTGGAGAGACGTTACACTTGTTGCCTTCCTCTGTGGTTGCGAAGGAAGGCAATGAGGGAAATACAGCAAGGTATCAGGCAACAGCTGCGTGTGGCTGAATCGTAGCGGTGAGCGAGCATGCGACTGACGGGCTCGAGATCGACCCCAGTGTCCCCACGCGGCAGTTGCGTTTTGGCTCTGGCCGGGTATCGATCGAAAGGTTTCGGAGCCAGTGCTTCGCGGCAGGCGGGAAGACGCAAGTCATTGCTTGTTTGGTCGTGTGTTTGCGGCGTGGCGTAGCCGGGACGCAGATAATATGGAGAGTCGTCTTGCAGAACGGCAAGATGCTGCAGATGCGATTGAGTAGCAGTCACGCAGTGCAGTGTATGTAGGCACGTAGGTCGATGGCGTGGTGGTTGCGGCGGTCGGTTGTGAAGGTGGGTGGTGCGGGGCAGTCGTTGCCCTTGTCGTCGTTGTCTTCTTCCCTATCGTAGGCCAGTCGGGTTGGAGATGAGTCTGGACAGCTGTCGTATCGGGATATCTCACATCAAAGGACTAGCGGATGTTCCAGAGTCTTCGATGTGTCCCACTATCAGGTGGTGCTTGGCAGTCATACCGACGAGGGCTGACAGCCCATTAGGCACAGGCCAGGAGGTACAACAGACGGGCAGTCGCAGTCAACCAGCAACCGTAGATGCGGGCGGATGGTTGGGTCGAAATGGGCACGTCCATTTCATCCACAGAGAGACATGGACAAGCGTGTAGTTAAAATCGGGCTGTCGGCGCAGTGGGGCCCGTTTCTGCGTGCAGGTATCGACATCCACGATTGGAAGGGATCGTGGCGGATTAGGTTTGGGTTCTGGAGGGATTGACAGACAGACTGGCTGTGGTTGTTGACAGCGTTGATGATGCGATGCCCAAGGGTGTGAAGGAGTTGTTGGTGTCTTATTTCTTCTGCCTCGAGTCCTGGTTTGGTGTTTGTTGATTGCAGGAGGTAGGAACGATAGGTACTGCAGGTGAGGTAGGCAGGTATGGCTCGGGACTGACCCAATGGAAGGAACTGAGACGGAAGGCAAGAACGGCGGAAGGTGCGCCTGCCCGAAGCACCATTACCACCACCAAGACCCCGCCTGCCGTTGCGGCTTCACATCCACATCCCACCAGCAAGCAGTTGCATGCTTGGTTGCTGTTCGTTCACCTCAGTCCCGTCCGTCACGTTCATGCAGCTCCCACGTCTGCCGTTAGCCTCCACCGAGGACAAGCATCCGTTTCCTGGGCAAGCCATCCCGTCCCGGCCGCTCTAGACGGCATCCATCTTTGCCAATGGGCGTCGCTCGCTGGTTCGCCTCAATCAATCATCAATCTGACTGGCGTCAACATCTTGCGCGCTAATGTTCTTCTCCCCAGTACAAAGTCCCTCCGCTGACGTCGGCCAAATTCCCGATCCATCACAAGCGGACAACGATACGGCACGGCGGTTTTTGTTAGTCAGGGACCCGAGCGACCCTTGTCCTCCGGTCAGACGGCATTGGCATTGCATCGCACAAGAAAGAGCGCGGCATACGTACAGCGTGCCTGTCCGTACAGAGCATTGCGACGCAACCCACGGCGGATGGGGGCAGCTGGCGGCTTCTGCAACGCAAAGCCAACAGCTCCAACGAATGAAGCAGTGTACATTCATGTTGCCAGGCGGGGATTTGCTTCCTGTCCCCTATTTTTCTCAAGTTGTCGAACGCAAACATCTGCACGAAACAGGTCCCCGTGGCCCGTCGTCATCTACCCAACACGAGGAGTCCAGAAAATGCTGGCTTGTTCTTACTGCATAGTAGTCGACAAGCCCCCTGCCCCCAACACTTGCGGTGCCTCCCCGGTGGTGGTGGGGGTTTGTGACACTGGCTCGCCGTCTGCCGGACGTCTACTATTAGTTGGAATTTCAGAAATTCAATGTTCAGTCCACTGCGTGCCTTAGCATCGCGCCAAAGCCCTGGAAAGGATACGCCGTCAATAGCGGAGGTGATTCCTGGATCCGGACCTTCACCTTAGAAACGCGCAAGCGAGGAGCATCCTGGCTATGGTCCAGACCTGAACAGACGGACGTCATCGCCGCGATCGACACGGACGACAGCCGGCTTCCCGAACAGGAAAGAGAGCGACTCATTGCTCACCACACCACCAGCGAGCTGTGAGCTCACTGCCGTCAGAACCCTCTAGTTCCGAAGGACGGCCTCGCATTTCAAAGGGCCTGCTTCGGTTTCACTCCCCTGAACCAAAGTCGCTAGCCAGTCGAACCCTTACGACGGAATAATTATGTGCTCCAGATTGAACCTGATCAATTTCAATTCACCGGTCGCTTCTTCGCCCTCTTTTGGTGGACTGCCTCTTGGTTTGAATCCGCGTCATCAGACAGACCACTTAAACTTCTCATCACATTTCACACACAGTCGATCGCCTCCTTGCGTTTCTTCATCAACAGGCCCTCAGTGGCGACCATTGCCAGCACCAATCGACAGTCGGAAGCAGAAGATCAGGAAGATGCAGGCAGGACTTCAGGGCGGAACCTACAGTCGAATCACCGCCCTCGTCTCATCCGGCGTCCAGTTTTCGTCTTCATCTGAACTTCTCAGGAACACACCACAGAGACGAAACGGCCTTAGCCAAGCAAGCAAGCGTTTTCCACATGCCCGTCCAACAGGCCTCCCTTTCCAGCGCGATTTGATTGAGCTAGCACCATTGGCTCGCTGCCTAGGTAATAGATAGGCTCAAGACTCGTCCAGCAAAGGCAACGTACTAAAACAGTTATCGGCAAAGCGCCCAGTCGTCGGCCGTCCATTTCCCAGCTAACGGGGAACTTACCTTACATGACGGCACTAGCATTGGCATTGACGTTGACGCACGTGCACAATCAATCCGCCAATCCAGCTTGTCAGCTTGGTCAGGGTAGAGCTACCTCGAGCTACACCAAGACACACCCTCCTCTCCATAGCTCGTCGACTACGTAGGAATACTTGAGTATTTCACGTGCAGCACGCGACGGACAACAAACCGCCCTCCGTCTATTATTGTACATGGCATGCAGCCTTGTCGCGGCAACAAGCACTTGTCCGTCGTCAGCTCCGGATAACCGCAGGCCCCTCGCGATCTTCCGAAGACCCCTACTGGAGGAACAAAGTTCTGTCTACGACAACGTCCAACCGTCGACATCCTTGGCCTTATCAACCAAGTCCCTGGTTTTGCGGCACCTTGCCTGCTCTCGTACCGCCGTACCAGTACATTTTGTGCTCTGTACTCCTGGTACCCACGGGCTGGCGGCGTTTCTCGAGGTAGGTACCAAACCGCCAACCGGACGACAGAAAGGACGGCGGCGCCCCAGGGACACAGACTCTCCCTTCAGACAGCAGCCAACCAGATTGACTGCTGACTATCTCTTTTTCTGACATTTCGCCCGTTCTGCCTTGCGAATGCTCATGTACATTCTACGGACTCGACTTGTCCCCGGACCATCATCAAAGCAAACCCCCCCGCGATCCTTACAGCTGTGTCGACAGGGATCAGTCCAGTCCTCGCTCCGTCATTGCACCCAGGACAACCGCCCTCCCGAAGTAATCGACGTCGCAATTCAATTGTCGCCCAATTTTCGCCCCCTCAGCCAGCGTTCCCGACACCCTTCGCCCGTCAGATGCTTCAGTGACGTTGATCTGGTCCTTGGATATGTGGTAGTGGAGGTAAGATTCCCTCGTCGATCTGTTCTTTTCTACAACCTCGTCTCCCACTCATCTATCTTTTACACACACATGCAATGCGCCTACTCACACTCCATATGATTACTCGGCTCGACACCCTTTTTGTATGGAACCGTGGCATGGAGCAGGTGCATGGATTTATTCGTCCTATTTTTGCGCCCTTGTTCACCCACTGCTGAATCCCTACGTTCCGCAACTAAGTTGCTGCTAGCAAGCTGACTCGCCCCTCTTTCCCACGGCGCTGCAGGTGCATGCAGTAGAGAATTCCACCAAGTCCACATCAAGCAGCCAAGCGGACGAGACGAGGGACGAGAGACGTTTCGACGGCGATCCGACGACAACTGCACCCACCCCAACCCAAAGCCAGCCCGACCTTCCCTGCCTTGCCTGACCTGACCAGACCATCTGGCTCAGTTGCTTGCGCTGGCGTGCTCGCTGGACACCGGACCTGGACCCCGCCATCCTGTGCTCCTCTTCCTCCTCCACCTGTGCCCAAGGCCCAAGAATCCACACCACACCCGACTCCGACTATCCATTTCGGTGAGGTGGGCATCCCAGCATTGCCCCTCATCCTCTTCCTCTCCCTCTCCTTGTCTCCCTCCACGACCAGGGAAGGGGAAAAAACACGGACACAAGCATAGGGCTTCATCTCATTGTTCGCCCGAAAAACACCAGCGAACAAAGTGAGACAACACAACACCCACCCAGATCAGCAACAGCCGTGAAAACCCCAAAAACGCCAAAGCACTTCGACGTCAAAGCGAGAAAGACATAAAAATTTTAGGGCGGAATCCTCACGTGGGTTCGTCGTGCATCTTTTCCGCTACGTCCGCTCCGCATCATCGCAATTTACTTACTCGGCGCCCAACCCAACCCGACTGCCCCTCTTCATCTTCCTCCCTCGTGGCGCCGCCTCGACGTAGCTTAACCCTCCAAAAACATCACTTTCGCTGGAGAGTGATCAGAAATCGAGAGCAGCGGCCAAGTTGGCGGTGACGGCGAAGGCGACGGCGACGACAAACACATCACAGGACGACTCGTAGCGTGCTGACAACTCAGCAAACCCGTCGCTATGGATCCCCGCTACTCTTCTTCGCGCTACACCGGCACTCGCCCACGATCGCCTACCTACAATCCGGCGAGAGCGTCGATGCCCACCAGCATCGGTTATAGCTCCATGTACGGAGGCGACATTCACGTCATGCCTACCTCTACGAGGTACACCCCGACGACCTCTTCTTCCTCAAGAGGCCATCACCATTCTCACTCCACCACTACTCCGACAACCACCACCACGTACGCTGTCACCAAGGATCCTCTGGCCCGCGGTCCCAGCCTGAGAGATGTGAGCCGCAACCGGGCAGGCCGTTCTACAACTCTTGACTCCAGTGCTCCCCGCCCTGTCATCGTCACTACCACGACAAGGACACCTCAGCAGGCAAGCTCTTCTTCGCATCACTCTTCGAGCAACAGACACTCTAGCCCGACCCGCGACGATTACCGCTCCAGCGACAGCACCTTTTACACCCAGCCGGCGTCTTCTATACGTTCCCGAAGCCACCATCGCGGTGGCTCTTACAGCGCAACAATGGATAACGAAGAGTTCACTCGCCTTCGCGAACGAACTGTCGACGGTCGGCTTGATGCATACCGTCCAACAAGATCGTCCACCCTATATGCGAACAGCTCTCGTCACGGCAATGCTCCCATTGATTACGGAGCCACTGATGGCTACGAATACACCGCCCCTGGCGACCTTGCTCGCTACGACTTGGATCACTCTCGTCCCCCCTCCAGATCTCGCAGACGAGAGAGCATTGACCGTGGTTACTACCGCCCCAGTGTCAACGTGACCACTACAGATCCTGTCAGTCGTCCGTACAACGACACTGGCCGTCGCGGCGGCCCTCCGCCTACGACTTGGGGTCTCGACAAGATCAATAAATCAACCACCAACGTGTATGACTCAGGGCAAGGCTCGATCCCGCCCATTGTTCCGGCCGCTCCTGTTCACATGCAGGTTCCTCCAAGCCCTAGGGATCGACGTTCCGCCGGTATCCCTTCGTCTTTGGATGTGGCCGCACCGTCCGTCGCAGCCGCAACAGTAGCCGGTCCCACCTCATCTCGCCGCCCTGTGTCTGTGTACAATGAGGGAACAGCTCCACGCTCCACTCATCACGAGGATTATTACCGCAGCCGTGAGGATGATCGTGTGCAGCGACAAGCAAGAGAGGATCGCCCTTATGACGCTACTTACGGTAGTGGCGACTACTTCCATGATGATGCCGTGTCCACGCGCGGCTTTGGCATTCGCACGGATTCGGCTCCACTTGGAGGCGATTTTGATGACCCACGGAACCCACGTAGGGAGGTCCGTCCCGAGTCTCGAAATGGGTACCGTCCCGAATCCCGCACCGGGTACCGCCCGGAGTCTAGAACCGGTCATCGGACTTCACCCCCGGACACAAAAAGAGGCTCTGATGATGAATCTAAGAAGAAGCGTGACTCCGCACGACTCGAGCCTGAAAGAGAAAGACACAGCCGACGGATCAGCACCGCCAACGATGATGAATCCGAGCGAATCAGGTTTCGGGACAAAGTAAGCGCTGGTCTCGGACTAGCTGCTACAGCAATCGGCCTTGGGCAGGCTGTGAAGGAGAAAGATGAGAAGCCCGAGAGATCCGATAAGCCTGAGAAGGAGTCCCGAGAGTCACGGCGTCGCAACGATGAAGACGAGTCAGGAACCCGCAACACCGATCGGTACAAGCCTAGAGATGAGTCTCGCGACCCAAGGGACCGCGCACCTGTGATCGTTGAGACCCGCAGGGCACCCGCTGACTCGGAGGCGGATACTCGTGAGCGTGACCGCGGCGAGCGGGAAAGGGAAAGGGAAAGAGATCGGGATCGGGACCGCCGGGATGCTGAGGCTCGACTTACTGGCGACAGCGTTCCGTCTTCGCAGCGCGACGGTTCTCCTGATGACGACAATAAGAAGTCGAAGCGGCCTGCTCAAAAGGCCATTGGATTCAACCCCACAAACACTAACGACATCCGGGAGTTGAAGGAGCAACTAGCAGCAATGAGGGACGAGAAGCCTAGGGAGAGAGAGAAGGTTCCCATTGCTGCTGAAAGGTCTGACCGCTCGGAACGTCCAGAGCGCTCTGAGAGATATGATGAGCGATATGACAGATCGGAGCGGTCAGAGAGGTCTGAAAGGTTGCCGCGAGACGATCGATCGGATCAACAAACTTACGCTGATCTTCCCCTGAGAGACACGAAAGAGCGCACGCCTTCGCCCAGGAAAGAGTCGCCGCCCAAGAGGGAATCACCTGTGACGGTGCCGTCAATTGAGTCGACGAGAGATGAGTCTCGGGGCCGTGATATTACACCGCCTCACGGAGATGAGAAGCAGGTTCGTGTTGTTTCTCCGCCTCGCGACAAATCGGACTCGAAGCCACTCAAGGGTATCCTTAAGGCACCTAGCAAGTTCCCCGAGGAAGACAACCCGATTCGTGAGGGTGTCGCCCCTCACAAGGATGACAAGAAACTGAAGGAGGTTCCTCCGGGTGCCCGTTGGACCAAGATCAGCCGCAAGATTGTCAATCCGGAAGCCTTGACCGTCGGAAAGGAACGGTTTGAAGTTCGCGACGACTTCGTCATCGTCCTCAGAGTCCTCAGCAAGGAGGAAATTCAGGCATACGCCGCTGCTACTCAAGTCCTGAGAGGTATGTTAAAAACTCGAGTCGTTCTTCCACGATTGAATCTAACCAGTAGCACAGAGAGGAGGCGTGAGGAGGCAGGCAAAGACCGCGACCGCGATCGCGACCACGATCGCGAGCGAGACCGTGAGCGCGATCGGGACCATGACCGGGGACGCGACAGAGATGAGGATGATGACAGGCGAAGACACTACCGCCATCACAGGAGAGATGACGGGGATGACGATCGATATGACGAGGAGCGCGACCGTGAACGCCACCGCAGACATCGTCGAGACGACGACGACGACGACTATCACCACCGCCGTCACCACAGGGATCGCGACCGCGACCAGGCGGCTATCGAGGGATAAGGGTCAAAGGAACGCATGTACTGATGAATGAGCGATACGGGCGCAGAGATTTTGAATTTTCCAGCGAGAAGCAGCATTGGATGAGGAGCTCCACAAGCGAGCAAGCGTTTCTTTCATATTTTACACTTTCAGGCGGAAAAGATTCAATATTCATAAGGGCATGGCAAAGGAAAAATCTAGCGGCTATCGAGGCAATAAATCTACAAAAAACTTCTTCGACATATGAAAGGACCCTTGTCGACAGCCGTCGCAATGAACCCCACATAACTTGGTCCCGTGGACCGTTTGGAGCGAACTGGTCTCACCTTCGGGCGAACGCCACGACGTACTAGCTCGCTCTAGATGCTTGGGCAACAGATGTCATTCGTCTTTGGCTTTCGTGTTTTTCGCACCCTCCGCCGGGGCAGCAATTCGTGAGTCTCTTCTGCGACCCTGCCTCGGCTCCCACTTGTCAATGAACCCCTCTTCAGATTGCCCTTCTCATTATCCACAGAACTGTCAAAGTGATGATGCATGGCGCCTCAACGGTGCATCGTTGACTTTGATTATTATTTGCTACTAGCAAAACTCTTTTCCTTGACAGAAACATTGCCTCGCACCCACTTGAAGCAATGTTGCCCCGGTATTTGAAAAGTCTGTGATTGATGGGCGGGATGGGATAAAAGGTTTTTGAAGCTATCCCTCCTCGACGCAGTCCACATCCACATGAACGCCAGGTGAATGATCAGAGAGTTTCCTTGATATACGAGTTCAATCTTGCACCCAAGCACATACGACCATACCCATTGGAGAACTCGGGATCCCGTCCGCTCTCCCATAGATAAGCCAATGAGGGCTGGAGTAGTAGTCGGGTCGGTGACGACCGGCGAATGCCCGGTGTTGTATGTGTTTTCTTTTTGCACATTCCTTGATCGAGGGTTGTTGTTCGTTTTGTTCAACCATCTCTCGCTCTGAGGACAGTTGCACATAGGACATATTTGTGGCGTATTATGTATGCTGAGGCGTTTTTCCTTTTGCACCTTGGCAATGATCGTCCATACAAATGTCGCCGCAAACTTTGAGCACAGCTAGAAAGTTGCTCTGCGGTAATTGAAACTAGCAATCAATATATTAGCAATATGCTGATCAGTCTGAGTTTGCTATGCAGAGCCCAATATGAGAAGCCTCGAAGCCAGAATCAAACTCTTCTCGAAGGACCGGTTTTTCACGTCTAGCCACTCATATCGACCGTTGAACGACCTTTCTACCTCTTTAGCCCAGCCACATCCATTTGTGCGGATGCCTCATGAAGGCTGCTGAAAAAGTCTGTTGCCAATACTGATGGAGGCGCCTACATCGAACGTTGGACGATTGTCAGCGCCAGGCAGTGGCTGCTCATCGTCGCCATCAGGGTCTATCATGATCTGTTGAGGCCTTCTCAACGCGCTGTGAGTGTTGAAGCCTCCTCGACTGTATCAGCGTAAGCGGATTTATATCTGAACACGACGTGACGCCTGATGTTTCCCATTTTTCTTTGTCCTCATCTCTGGTCATCGTGCCCTCCTTTTCCGTCTTGTTTGCGGAACTTCACCGATCTCACACCATGAAGTGCTTCATCATCACAGGCGCCATCTTGTTGGCGCCCTTGGCGATGGCCAAGCCGGTTAACTTTCAATCAGCCACGCCCAGTCTCATCGAGCCTGCGGCGACGGCCGCCGGCAATAACATCACGTCGGATGGCCTGAACTTCGATAACAACGTTCAAGGACCTCTGCAGAACATGCATCAGTGCATCGTAAACTGCTGGGTCAAAAAGATGGGGGATGCGAACAAGATAGGGGATGCGGACACAATGAAATGCACCTGGGATTGCATGCACCGCCCCAAGGTCCCCGTCAATGTTCCGTCCACGACCACTTCGCCGTCCACGAGCATTCCGCCTTCCAAGAGTCCTCTTGTTCCCACCGGGTCGAGGGGGTGCTCGAGCACCATCTGCTCGAGCACTATCAGCTCGAGCATTATCAGCTCGACTGCTGCTCCCACTCTGACTACTACCAGTACTCCTGACGAGGCTACCACGGCCATGATCACGGTCACCAACACCGCAACGGTCACAGAAACAATCTATATGCCAGACGACGCTACTACCACGGGAACTTCTGACTTAACTCCCGCTCCCACTGATACGCCTGAAGAGACGACTACCACTGGAACCTCTGAGCCAATCTTGGCTCCCACTGGTACGCCTGACGCGACGACTACTACGGCGACTTCCGATTCAACACCCGCTCCTACTCCTATTGATACACCTGCGGAGACAACTACTACCGCTGTAACTACCAGCGCTCCTGATAGCACTGCTACTGGAACTTCCTGTGCTTCGATGAGCTGTGATCCGACGACCACCGTCACCGTCGCCACAACGATCACAGCCTCGCCCTCGCCTTTGGCTTCGACTTCAACTTCGATCGATGCCCCCGTCTCTACCCCGGAAGCGTCGTCAACGTCGACCGTAACATCGACATCAACCGACGCTTCTATCTCTATCCCGGAAGCATCGTCAACGTCGACCTCAACATCTACTTCTTCTGTCTCTACCCCGGGATCGCTATCATCCAGCACTTATTCGTCGTCCGCTTTCACCACTACCACCGCTGCCCCTGAAGAAGTCACGGTCACAGCAACCAACACTGTCACCGTTGCCCCAGCAGAAGACACAGTCACCGCGACCAACACTGTCACCGTTGCCCCAGCAGAAGACACAGTCACCGCGACCAACACTGTCATCCAGTCACAGCCGCACTATCTCCTCAACCCTTTCCGCCCGTTCGACCCAAACCCTACCATGCCTTTAGTATGATCAAGAGTATCAAATGGTGTGCGGAGGCTAAAGTCGGTATAGACATGGTAACATGTTTGGTGGAGTGAAGAGTCGTGGCATATTTTTGTTCAGTCCCAAGACCTAAAGCTCACTGATAAAGGGGTAGATTTTGTAGTCTGGGGAAATTACGTAGATCCAGGTCCTTAGTTTGTGCGGATCGAAAGACGTTGTTTGAATACAGGAAGCAGTCCGGTGACATGAAGACAAGACGATTACTGGCCGAATGAATATGTTCTGTCTTTGTCACGACTGTCGATAGCACCTCTATAGCCCTCGACAGTTTATAATATTGCACACCAAGTCCGAGCAGGACTGGTTGTTCAGCTAGCTTTCAGCGCTACAATCCTTCATGCATTGCATTTGAATTGCCTTTACAAGCTTCGTTGCAGTAATACTAGGAAGTACCTTCAAGCAGTCTCCTAGCAACTCTCGTCTCGGCTCATGGTTTCCTTTATGAGATGTTTAGCATCTTCATTCTTGTCGTGGCATCATATTGGTGTTCCATTTACCTGAACGTGACGCTAGAGGACTGTAGGAGTAAGCATACATCAGGAAATCAGATATGGGAATTTCCGAGGTTTTTCGACAAGTTTTGTGTCAATTTACAACGGTGTAAAGAGTTCACTCACTTGCTGACTTGCTCAATGATGACGGCCGAGCTCCATTGTGGCAGGACTCGTCAACAGCAAACATAATCACAGCTTGCTTCTCCGTGTCAATGAATGTCAGATGGACAGAACCTGCCCGACATCTTCATTTCGTTCCTTATGATCGCACTCAGGATAGCCTCGTCGTATATTGGACCACCGAGACGTATCTCATCTTGACAGCTACGTTCTACATGGCTTCCGTTGATGGCACAGGAGTCGAGGCTTTTGAATATCGCGTTGAGCCCGGCATTCATTTTCTCTGAACTTATCTTCGAGATCCGACAACACCAGGTGAACACAACACTGACATCTGAAATGGTGTCGCCAAGAGATATGACAACGCCTGCGGTATCCTGCTCTTCGGTATCTTCCAACATAAGACCGTCCCTGGAAGGTCATTGACAGTTGTAGCTGGTCTATGTACAAGCAACGACGTACTCCTTACAGCCCCGGTCAGGGCAGCACTCATGTACTTTACATAAACCACGGCGAAGAAGAGGACATCACGGACTGCGCGACCCTTTTCCGCATACTTCAGAGTTCCTTCAAAGTCGGAATCTCACAAGTGTGCTCTTGTGACTCTTCTTGCAAAGCTCAGAGTCAAAGTGTCCATCTTATGAGTTGACGGCACCGTATTCGACAGCTCAACTTCACTGGCAGCTAGTCAACCTCAACTCGGGCAACTTGTAGTTGTCTAGCAACGTCACCAAGTTGACCTACAACGGACATCCGTCATTCTCAGAATCTCCCGGATTCAATGAACCAAGGCCAACTTGCTCCTACCTCTGCGTGGGCATCCCAGATACCCGGTCACAACGCTCGACGCGTCCGCCGTCTCCCAGACGCGTCGCTCCACAGCCGCGCTCCCATGTCGTCGAAACCCGGCGGCCCCAGGACCCCTTTTTTCTGCCCACTTTCTCCCTCTCAACTCACTGACTCTGTTCGACTCTCTCGTCGACAAGGTTTCTCCCCGTCATTTCGAGGTCACATCGACATCAGAAATGCGAACCCGCTCGACGTATCACTGTTCCACGCAAAGGGTATTCTGCCCACCGGCCGCCTGGGGGGTTTCAATATCGTCGCTCTGGTATACCGCGGCAAGGCATACCCACTCCTGATGAACCCGTCACCCAGAGTTGGGGTCGGCATCTCCAAAAAAGCAGCAACCTTGGCACCACGAACCCAGCAGCAAGTTGATGAAAAAGGAACCCTGCCTCAGCAGCGGCCAGGAACGCCGTCTATCAAAACGTAACCCCCACGTGGAGAAGGACAAGGCCAGGTTCGCAGGCCGAAGAAAAAAGACGGCAAGACAGAGAACAAGAAGATACAACGATGCTGTCCTCAATCCCAGGCCTGGTCCGGCATGGATATCCATGCCAAGGGCCCCTCGCACCTCATCCCCGGTGCCCGCATGCCTAAATATAGTGGAATGATGCTTGTCACCAATACCACTGCATCATGCAGGGGAAGCTCGGTGGTGTTTTCAGGACTCTCACCTCATTTCTTCACCCTCTAAACCTTTTTGGGCAACAGCGCTCGCCGGACGCGTCGAGGGCCCCCCCGACGGCGGAGTACGGCGAGCTTGAGTGGACAATGGCCCTGGGAATTCCCACCGACCCGGAATTGCCAGGGTCCTTGACCAGCAAAGACGCGCGAAGATATCGCGGCGCGTCTCTCTGTCAGGCTTGGGCAAGCTGAAGCTCGCCGCGACTATGAGATGCCTTCATCCAGCCATATCGAGGTACATGAATCAACGGATTGTTTAGAGCAGCGCAAGAGACTTGACCTAATATGTTTGGGTTCTTCCAATTCCTCAGAACCAGGGCCAGGCTCTCATGGTCTTTGGAATTGGACGGCGATCTGGGAAGATTGGCGGAACTACCAAAACCCTTCCTACCAAACCAGTCGGGTACTCTCAAAGGATACCGCTTAGAACCCCAAGCGAGTTACTTTGTAACCAACCGCTTTCACTTTATCAGCCGATATTTGCATGAGTGCCTCAGAACTCGTCGTTGGAGATTTCCCCACCAAGAGGTCCATTCATCTCCATCGGGACTGAGGATCGAGTGTCTGCTCCGAGAAATTGCCTTGGCGATGACTCTGTGCTCTTCTAATCTGCGCTCACAAAGCCCAGACGCAATATGCGTCGAACTGCGCCTCCGACCAGCGTCCAAATAGACTGCCGGACCATCATCGAAACTTGATTTTGGCCGCGAAGAGGAAGTAGAGCCGGAACCAAGCTCCGTGACAGACCTGCCCTCAAACGCCTTCTGTCATGAGTGCCTGGCCGGTGTTCAATTGCTGCTTGTTTGTGTACCTTTCCCCCGATATTGGCAATATCCAGACTGAGGTGGCATTGAATCACCGATGATTGGGGGCAATATACGGACAACCAGCAAGTGACCTGTCCGCTCACGTCTTGACAATGCCCCCAGATGGCGATCACTTGGGAGTTCCGCAATCTGGGCTGGCCAGATAGAAGGCAGCCTCTGTCATTTCGCGATCAATAGTGCCAGTTCATTAAGTTCAGTAACACGTCTCCTTGCAGCACCAACATTCACTACTATGCATTTCGGTGCTGTTGTTCACAACATGGCTGGCAACGCCAACTCGTCCAGAGTGGGCTTCGTCTGCCCAATAACATGGAGCGACGAGCGAATGCCACTTGGTGCCGTCCGTTTTCAGCACCGCTCACGTATGTATACATCACCCGAGAATGTCAAAACAGACCGCCGATCACAGAGCCTAGAACACGGCGGCATGGCCTCGTTCGCAGCGTTTGCGAACATGAGTGATGTCTCGGTCAATGTGTTTAACTAGACAAAGAACACCGAGACCCTATCAAACCTCCCTGACCGCCCTGGTGTTGCAGCGGTGAGCTGTCGTCGGCTGGGCGGTGAGAGTGCATACACCCAACGGCAGCTGCAAAGGTGATGAGTGAACGTGTCAGTCTACCAAAGACATCAAGTGCATGCTTGACATGCGGACAGTAACAGGATGTCTCGCTCCTCGTCCAGAATATATGCACATGTCGTGGCGGCGAGACCATATCCCGTGACGAACGGTTCTTCCCCACTTGTTGGAATCCAGCTCATCGTCGCCCCACAAACGTCTTCAGTGTCTTAGAGGAAGTTGGTGATGTCTTGGATGATATTTGCCGCCCACCAGCGCCAGTGAGAGGGGTCAAAGGCATAGTGATAGGATGATGGCCGCTTGTGTCATCAGCTCACCGGCTGAACGAGCGAGCTGGGTAATTCCTGCATTACCAAGGCGGATGCTTGGTTGGATTGTCATGAAGTCACCGACGACAATCGTGCTCAATCCATACAACACGGCGCATCATAGAGACACAAAAACACATGGCTGTTCATGGCTCGTCAAGTCGTAAATCGAATCCAAATGCCTATCAAGATGTTGAGCTACCCGCAGCTGTCCTCCTCAGCTCGAGTAACTCGGGATGATAGAGGAAGTTGAAAACAACACACGATTGGCCTTCACCCACTCTGATACTCAGTTTCACAAAAGCCCAATCCAATGACAATCGCGTTTTTCGCGATCTAGTTGTCTTCGCATGGGTGGACGCGTCGTCGGTTGACATTCCAATGTTCGTCCCTGTCACACGGATGCGAGTGATACTCCCCAGTCCTCAACTTCTAAGCGTGAGGTATTGATCTTCCGATAGCAGTCTCATCCGACGACCAGAGCGTCAATTCTGAGGCCAACCGATCTTACAAAAACGGCGAATACGCAAGGCGATACAGCGAGTGAATGATCGTCGTTCCTAGAAGTGACCGTTGCAGCGAATTGCTTCGGGTTGTGCCTGCCTGGGTGGAGCTGCAATGCCTGTCAGGCGGTGTGCGGGATCTATCGTCCCAGCTTCGCGACTGACATATTACGCAGTAGAAACCCAGCTGAAGAGAACTGTCGGCCTGCCAGGCCTGACCTTGGCTGACAGACAAGGGCGCAGCGCCATCAGTTTGTCCAGTGGATTCTTGGGAGATCTCTAACAGGGCTGGGTGTCAAGTTTGCCCGTACTCAACCTTGCAGCTATCCGTACAACATGTCCCTCCCTAGGTGACGGCAGGCCCGTCTTCAGCCGCGCAGAGAGGCAGCGTAAGGCTGAAGCAAGTCTTTCGACTGGGTTGACAGGATGCAAGATGCCACTGCGGACGATGGATAAATTGAGAGAAACAGGGGGCCAAAATAGAAGATACGAGGCCAACAAGTGCATTTCCCTAGTTTTTAATAAGCATAAAGGGTGGGAGGATAGCTTCTGCAGGGCTTTGCGCTCGAGAGTTAGAGGTCGTATCCAAGCGGAATGTCCGTGAAGTGCATAAATCACATTCTGTTCATCTCATGCAATCAGTGGCCAGGAAATCAAGAAACAGACTGGCTATCTACCGAGAGACGTCTGGTGACATGTATCTTCAAGCCGCTGATATCTGAAGAGCTTCAGATACACTGAGGAAATGCCGTCAAATTCTCAAAGTTGAATCTGACGATTGGACGGGTATGGCATGGCTTACAAGGATGCCGGCAGAGAACAGAGGGACAGATGGATTGGGTACCGCAAAATCTGCACCGCAGAGGGCTGCAATGGGACCTTGGGGAACGGGACAGGGGCAAGCAAGCAGACACCGCCAGGCCCCTACCTTTCGACCCTTCCCCATCCCCCCTGGCTGAGGTCTGGTTGTGCCTGCAATGCGCACGCACTGACATGCTGCACCTCTCGAAGTTTGCGAGGGTGTAAAAGTCCTCCAAGACGAAAGGAGGTCGATGTGGGCCGCAGAATATCAAGGGGTGAGCTTTGCCGACAGGGCGGCTCCACGCAAGGATGCTGAGAGGATCCCAGTCAACGCGTCAACCGGCACGACTCCTATCCAGTGAGTTGGAATCGATTTGTGGAGGTTGAGCAACTCGACAGCACCGACGCGTTGTTGCTCGATGGAGGTTGAACTCGCTCGCTGTCGAAAGCCCAACTGGAGGACGAATGCGGCAACGCTTGCTAGTCGGACTGGCCGCCGTTTCTGGCGTTGACTGGTGGAACTTTGGCTCGCTTGCCTGGCAGATAACGTGGCACCTAACCGTTGCCGGCCGTTGGAACTTGGTAGTTTTGGTCCTGTACGTAGAGGGGATATCCATGTCTCTCACTCTCTCTCTGTTGAAAGAACGTGAGGCGTGACGACGGTGGAATGCACAGATGGACTTGTCAATGTCATCAAGCCAAGTACCGTAGCAGTGGCAGGCTGACTCTGATCCTGCGGTGTCATGGTCTGGGTACGAGGAGCCTGATTGATTGGCAGGGGGCAGAACGGGGGCCGCCAGGCCTCACAATGGCTGCGTTGCTGTGGGGCTCATACGGCTTGAATGGCACTGTAGCTGCGTTGCGTAGTAATCCGACCGCCCGCTCGCGCCGCTAGTGGTATCGACTTGCTTCCTCCAATGTTGCTCGTTGCGGCGTTGCCGTAGTCTGTCCGGTATCCTCGTACCCAAGGTCAAGGAAAAGCAGAGCAGATCGCGTAGCAGAGATTGCACTGACTGCGACAATGTGCAGTAAATGGTCAGGACTGTGATTTCGTGCTGCCGAGTGCGATTGTTTTCGCATTCGATATGGTCTGGTCGCCGCCCGCTGGCCCCCAATGTGGAGATGAGGTCCGGGACAAGACTGAACCAACGTATCCGTATTGCATAAGTAACAGGTATGCTTGCCTAGGTGGTGCTCGTAGCTTCACGGCGAGGCACCTGAAGAAGCTGGTGCCAGAAGGATCCAGATAGGCTCCTAGCCCAGCAATGGGCACCATGCCACCCTCGTCGTCATCATGGTCGTGTGTTTTAGCTCAGTCTTCAAGGGAAGCAGCAGTTCGTCCTGATGAATGTGAGTGAGACCCGTTTGTTCAAGCTTCGCGGGGTCTGCCAGGTTCCTCCGGGCTGTCAGGAGTTGGAGAAGCGCCCTAGTCCAAGCCCAGTGCTCCCTTTTCACCGTCCAAACGGATAGCCCATGCCGGACGACGCCCACCCGCGGCGCGGCAGCCACGCCCACATCCCAGGCTGGTCACAATCCAGAGATGCCCTGCCGCTGCCTCACCCCCGGCCGCCCACTTTCAGGAATCCTGGTGCAGCCGCGGTGGCAAAAAATGGTTTCGCGCCATGCAGCCGTGCTGCGGTGACGGCAGGGGCGTCCGTACGAATTGCTATCATTGCTGAATGTGTGGCTGTCGATGGCGGTGGACTTGTGAAGAACTTGAAGGCAAATCGTAGGTATGCGGTACCAATCTGCTCGGTCGTATTCAGGTCAAGTCGACAATTCATCAAAGACTTTAGGCGGCAGCGGCTTTGCTTGGATGCATACTATGCATTTTTAAACATGCTGTCGTCCGTTGTTTGCTTGGATCGAATCTCGGCGCCCCAGTGGCAGCACATCCCTGTCTGTGGTAAGGCATCCTACTCATAATCATGGAAGTATCGTTGCGCTGTTTACCTTCTCGGTGGCATATTGATACCTGAATCCCATGGCGAACTGGTACAGCCATCCACGGGTCGGCAAATTCTCCGAGGCCGGGACAAGCCAAGGGCAACGATGCCAGCTAGTGGTCGGTCGTGAATAATATGAGGCGGCAATGCCAGATAGACTGGTGAAGACAAGAGGGCTCCCTTTGACTGGCACCCTGCCATGTCGTTGTCATACAAGGCAATGAATTGCTTCAAGGTGAGAAACAGCCATGGCGTCCGAGATAGCTACTGGAGGGAAGCAGCGCTCAGTGCCTTACTTAGTACACACGCTGCCCCGTGCCCCACTTGAGATCAGCCACAGCTGCAAGCAGAAGCACGGTTTGTACTTGTGGCGGTGTAGTTCATTAGGCGGCGGGCAAACGTGCCTATCTGTGCCTATCTACCTACCGCCGTATGTTGACGATGCGATGCCCCTCAGTTACGAAGATGCATGGCGAGGCAACTGCATGCATGGTGCATTGTACCACATCACACCTACAAACACACCGACCTCGCAGCAGGGTCAAGACCGACATGCCTTCATCTGGACTCTGCATCTCTTCTTTGCCACGAAATCGAAACGATTCGATTCGACACATTTCCAGCAGCCGGTGCAATCGACCAAATCATGTCACTGCCTACCTCAATTCTCCATGTCGGGGCGATTTCGGACGACTCCTCTGTACGAGGAAGTGGCGGGGAGGAATAAGAAAGACGGGGTGACGGAGTCAGTCTGAGAGCCATGGGCTCGGTCGCAAAAAAGCACCAATGACGCGTCGAGTCTTGCGAGGACCCAGCTCCGATGGCCGTGGCCCACGAGAACGTGACGTTTGCGACTCGCTCTCGCTCTCTGCGCAATCCTGCGTGTCCCTTCCACGCGCCTTTGGTCATCCCGTCCCCTCCTCCCCTCCCTCTTTGCATCTACGCCATTCGGGTTTCCTCGTGCTTGACCGGACGACTTCCGCGGCGCGGCACGTCTGCGACAACTAGATAGTTCGGATGTGTTGCTTTTTCTGCAGCTTTGGGCCCCGTATGCCACGGCGATACGAAGGGAGGCCAGGGAAAAAAAAGAGTCCGTCTCATCTCCTGCCGGTCCCAGGGAGACGAGAGCAGAAACGACGTTGGCTGATGGGTTGGCGTGGGTGGTCGTACCAGCAGCCTGGCTGGACGCCACGACTCGGGAGGATTAAAAATAGCTCCAGGAACAACGAGATGGCGCAGCAGGCGAAGTTTTTGGGCGGTTCATTGGGCTTGGTCGAACCAACTCCTAGATGGACGGCAAGAAGAGGCGCATCGAAGTCCGTCTGGATGCAACCAACATTCACACCAAGGCACTTTGATTACGAGCCCCCCGACCAATACGTACTGTTGTACTGAGGCGGTGTTCGTACTCGATTGAGGGCGTACGCTGTACTCATCATGAAGCACATGCAGCCCATCACATCATCGCTATGGCCAAAGCCTAGTCTGAATCAATCACAACGGGACTTGGAACGCTTCCAACTCCCTCCACCGCGTTGTCCAATGCAAGGCGTGCTGGCTGCCAGTGGCTGGAGATTGTCTTTGTTACCGGCGCCACGCCCACCTTCGCCTCGGGACGTCTCCGTCTCCAGCCCTGGCAAGACGTCTGCCATCGAAACCTTACTGCGTTGCGAGAGGGACACATGAGTGCCGATGTATTCTGGCCCCTCCCCCCCAAGACGCGCCTCTCTCAGAGCTTTGCCCGATGCAGAATGGCCGTGTCAAACGGCGACAACGCCGGCGCCGCGGCGGTAGGGAAGAAAAAAAAGAAAAAAAAAGCGCAGACGGCTTTGGCTTTCTTGACATCTCGACGACATAGTTTACTAGCTCCAAACTGTCTAGCAGCGGCACGAGCTGCAGCTGCATGGCGGTGATTAAGTTCCGTCAACGGCATGGCTCAGAATCAAATGGCAGCCAGCATTGCGTATGTCCAATCTCGCCGGCGGTCTGGAGTTGAGCCCATGGCCGATCGGCCTACATTGCGGACGGGGAACATGTCCCGTTTGATAATGGCCCCCAACGTGGGTGGACGTGTTAGCCGCTCCTTACCCAATATGCATCCATTTCCGTGTCCCACGACTCGCCCACAGCTTCGAGAAGCAGATTTTGGCCGGATTCAGAGCACAGCCGACAGCACACAGCGTGCACTCAATCCAAGGCAAGTGTTTGGACTGCCCTGCTGCTTTCCGGTCGAAACGACAGTCGGCAGCGCGATGGGCATCTAATACGCTTGCATAATCTGACGACGGATGCGCTGTGCCCAATGCTTCAGTCCTTTCGATGGCGTAACGTGGTCCCCAGACCAGCTCAGCACGAGGACTGTTGGCTATTTCCCGCTGGCTTCTGGCCTCAAAGTTTTCACTCTTTCAAAGTGGCTCCATGGTATTTCTTTCAGACCGAAAGCCTTAACAACTTGGGATACCTGAGGTATTCGAATGTACCGCCGCCAACCAGAACAAGCTGATAACGCGCATACGCCGCACAGGCATGCAAAGCATGGCAGAACTGTTGCCAATACTTTCTGCCCACGACGGCGAATCCCGTCGCTAAGGCAGGACTAGCCGGTCGCTTAGAAGCAAGCTCCAGCGCGGCGTGCGGGCCATGCTTGCTACCGCCAGTTTAAAAAAAAAAAAAAAAAAAAAAAAAAAAAAAACAAAAAAAAAAAGAAAAAAAAAGAAAAAAAAAGAAAAAGAAGAAAAAAATGAATGGTGTGAGGAAATAAAGCGGGGAGAAAAGAAAAAATTGGGGAAGA
>JAKMXC010000261.1:0-74501 GCA_025328345.1 Colletotrichum sp. SAR11_59
AGGTATAGTTTTACTAGTTGTACTAGTATTAGTAATTTTAGCTCTATATCCTTTTTATAGCGCTAGTTATATTTAGTTTTACTTAAATTCTCCTTTAGGGGGTACCTAGTGAGGACTTAGTAGTTTTAGACTTAGTTTATATTATAGTTAGCTATCTAATAGTAAGGTCTACTAATAGAAGCTAGGGATTAATACGTTATAATAGTATACTATAGTTATAGTGTAGGTTATAGGTTATAGGCTGTTGTAGATTAGGTCTTTTAGAGGCTAAAGTGATTAGTTTTAAGCTTAATAAGTACTTTATAGTGAAGGTAAGCTAAGAGTATCTATGAGGATAAATATTAAGTTGAGTACTAAAGAGCTATAGGAGTCTAACCTTAAGCTAGGCTTAAGGTTATACTATATATAAGTTTTAAATAGTTCTTTTATCCTATTATTAATTACTAGTTAGGTATTAGTAGTTACTTAGTGAGCGTTAGTAAGCGCTTAGTAGTTCTTACTAAGTGCTTAGTGCTCTATACTATCTACTTAGTCTTATCTTATTATTATATAACTTATACTATAGTTCTTCTATTCCTAAGTAGGTCTTGAGTTTGTAGTTACGACGCAGCCCCCCCGCAAAAAGACTACGGCAAAATTCACCCCATACGCGGGCACAATTCTGGAAACACTATATGGGCACTTTGACCTGTGCCCTCTACTAATTAAGGAAAACAGTACAGAAACCCTATACGTTCCTGCTAGCAGGCAAACCCTCGCACAAAGTCGAACGCGCGCCCTGGCCGAATAGACCGGCGGAACAGCAACGGCGCCGGCCGCGCGGCGCGGGGCCGGCGGCGCCGCCCTAAGTAAGTCTTTATTATTCCTATAATCTTATAGTATAAATATTCTATCTTAGCTACTTAATACTTAAGTAGGTTAGTTATCTATTATCCTTATTCTTAGGTTATAATATTAGGTCCCCTCTCTAAAGGTTTTATCCTTAAAACCTAATATAAGTAGGTTATTAGTCTTAGGTTAAAGATCTATTAATTATACTTCTTAATTTACTTATAATGCTAATACTATATTAAGTTATATTATTAATAGTCTTATAATTTCTATACTTTATTATTACTATCGTTCTCTTAATATTACTAAGAATAGCTTTAAAGTTATACTTTATTATTACTATTATTCTAAAGGTTTATACTATAAAATACTACTAAAGTTATTAGTTTATAGGGAGTATATTATTATTAGTAATACTTATTATTCTTATAATACTTCTAAAGATATAATCTACTAATATAAGTCTTTTTTTTATTTAGTTATTTCTTCCTACTAACTTATTATAGTAGAGTAATTAATAGTAGAATCTTATTATCTTAATAATAAAGAGGAGGAAACTAAGGAGCTATTTTAGAGGAGAATAGAAGTATTATAGAAGGTATAAACTAAAGTAAATAAAGTACTTATAAAGCTAGATTATATTTATAAAGCTAAGTATATAGTTTTTTAAAAAAGTTATAAAGAGATATTAGTAATAGTAGATAAAAATAAAGTAATTAAGAGTCTTCTAGCTAAGTCTTCTTTAGTTCTAGAGGTATAGTTATTAAGTACTTCTAAGGTTTTAGATCTAAATTTAATTTTAGACTAAAATCTTAGTACTTTAAACTTCTTATCTAAGGAGTTTTAGTTATATTTTAGTATTCCTAAGTAAATAAAGTTTTTTACTTATATTAGACGTAATTATCCTCTAAGTTATACTTATATTAGTAGGAGTTATACCTTTTACTTCTTAGTTTCTTTTTATACTTATTACATTTTTTATTATATTTATTTATTTTCTTTTATAAGATTTACTTTATACTTTTTAAATTCTTTAGAGGTTATAAGGAGACTTAGTTTATCTCTTATATTTATATAGTTAAGTGTTCTAATATATTTATTAATTTTATCTTAATAATCAAATAGGTTGTTATTAAGTTCCTATATATTTTCTTTATAACTATAGTTTTTCTATTTAATGAAGTATTCCTACTTATTATCTCTATATTAGTAGTTAAGTAGTCTCTCTACTTTATGTTCTAGTTTATTATCTTCTATAATAATAATATTATCTATTTATAATCCTTATAAAGTTAGTTTAAAAAGTAAAATATAGAATATTAAGTAATACTTTATAGTTTCTAGAAGTTTAAGTTTATAGTTAACTAGTAGAATAACTTATAAAATTTTAAAAGGTATAAGTTTTTTATAGTTTAGTTTGTTATTTAGTTATTTTATTTTAATACTTTGCTATATAAGATAGGCGCTATCTCTTTCTTTTAAGGTTAATTCCTTAATCGTTTATTTATTACTAAATTTAGTTATTTTTTATTATATAAACTTAAGTTCTTTATATATATTTTCTTAAATATCTTTTATTTATTATACTAAAGTAATAGCTTTTACTATAGCTAGGCTTACTTAAGGTTCTCTATAGGTAGTAGGTTTAAATCTATAGTTAAAGTAGAAAGGGGATTCTTTAATACTTTCTCTAATTATACTATTATAAGTAAACTAAGCTATTAGTAGTAATACTACTTAGTTATCCTAGTTATAATTAATATAGGCGTAGAAGTAAGTTTTAAGGATTTAGTTAATTTATTCTATTTATCTATTAGTCTATAAGTAGAATATAGTAGATATTAATTATTTAATACTAAGATATATGATAATTAATTTCTAGAACTTTAAAGTGAAGATTTTATCTTTATTTAATATAATTTCTTTAGGTATTATATAGTTAGTAATAATATACTTAAGAAATATATAGGTATATTCTTTAGCGTTATTTACTTCTTTATATAAGATAAAGTAAGTATACTTTATAAGTTAATTTATAATAATAAGAATATTATTAAAGTATACTTCTATAAGGGGTTCTTAAGACTTTAGTAGTTTAATAATAAAGTTAAGTAATATAGATTACTAGGTAGTTTATAGTATAATTAAAGGTTATAATATACTATAAAGTTAATATTAAGTAGGTTTATTTTTAAAATAAACTTTATAATCTTTAATTACTTTTACTATATATTCTCTAGTAAGAGCTGCTAGCCTTATATTGTGAAATTTGACTAGTATTAACTGCGAAGGCTAGACTAGTCCTCTCGCCTACTGCTAACAACCTTCAGGTCATATGACTACTTAGAAATCATAACTTCGAACACTACAACGAGCTAAGTTAACCGTCTTCCTCTAGCCGCCTCTATCTCTATCAGTCTCCTCTATCTCTCACGCTATATTTGATCCACGCCTATCTTCTGTCAAAGTCTCCTCTGCCGTTCAGACGTCTGCGCCCAGATAACGTCTTCCGCCCTGCCGCGCAGTCTCAATATAGGAAGAGCCCTGCCGCCGTCAGCTATACTCTTAATATATTCGCCCTTCCTAACTTACTAACCCCTCAGGCTGCCTTAGCTATTTCAAAGAAGCTTATAAGCTATTTATAAGTGTTAGGATTATTATCAGTAGCCTTAACTATATCTATATCAATCTTAAGGCTGTATAACTACTATAGATTATTTTTATTAGTTATAGCTTTAAGTAGGTATAGCTAAGTAAATTTAAGAAGGGTTATTTTATTAGTATAGGTAAGTAGGCTATAGCTAGAGCCTTTAATATCCTTAACGTTAGTCTTATAGATTAGGTTATCTAGCTTAGCTTTACTTAGCTTACGCTTATATTTAAAGAGGGGGAAGGATATTGTAGTCGCTGCGCGTATAGGAGGATATGAGGAACAGGCTTAAGGCTTTATTTGAAGTAGTAGTTAAGTTCTTATACTATAGCTATGAGAACCCTTTTAGCTACGCGAAGAGTCATACTATTAAGTTTACGCCCTTAAGTGTAGGTTTAAGCTATTGCTAGGCTCTAGCTGCGTTGCGGACGACGCCTTCGCGACGTCGCGAATAACGCTCTTACGACGTCGCGAATAACGCTCTCGCTAGTATGTTTTGCTGCTCTGCCGCCTGCCCGCCTACCCGCCTACCCTCTTCTACTAGGGATAAGTTAAGCTAAGCGTTAATAACTAGTTATACTGAGATTTATTTGTTTGCTTTATTAAGATTAGGTATAGGTTAAAGTGCTGCTATTAGGTTTTAGTACTATGAAAAAAAAGTATAGAGTGAACTGCGATACCTACTTATATAGGTTAACTAGACTGCTAACATATTCTCTAGTAACCTTTTCTCTATATTATTATTATAGTTATTTCTAGGTTTTTATAATTCCTTAGTAACTATATATAAAGTAAATATAAAACTTTATAATTACTTTATTATCTAGTTTACTAAGTAAGCTAGTACTAGATCGTTTAGCTATTATTAAGAGTTTAGCTACTAGGACTAAGTCTCTTTTATTATCTTCCTTAAGAATTACTTAAGTTCTTTTAGGTATTAGAACGTTATAGTTTAATCTTTAGCTAAGAGTATTAGCTTTACTATTATCTAATCCTTTTTAGTAGATTATTTAGAAGTTAAATCTAAATAGGAATTCTAACTATTATATTTATTATTCCTCTAATATTTTTAAAGTTATAAAGTATATAAGATTCTTATAGTCTAAGTATATAAGTACTTTATAAATAGTTCCTAAGAGCTTAGGTCTCTATTCTTTAAAAGCTTTAATAATTACTATAAGTTCTTTATTATAGATCTTATAGTTAAGTTCTAATCTTTTAAGTTTCTTAGAGAAAAAGGTAGAAGGATATAAATATCCTTCTAAGTCCTATTATAATAGTTATACTCTAATTATATAGTTAGATATATTAAGTTCTACTTTAAATTATTTTATAAAGTCTAGAGTAATAAAAACTAGTTTACTAGTAATAAGGTTCTTAATTCTTTAAAGGGCTATTTATTATAGTTCTTCTTATATAAAGGGTGTATTTTTATAGCTAAAGCTTATAAGAGCTATATTAATCTTACTATAGTTTTTAATAAATTTATAATAGAAATTAATAAAACCTAGGAATCCTTAGATTTCTTTAAGGTTTATTAAGGTTAGTTATTTCTAGATAGTTTTATTTTTATTTTTAAATATACTAATTTCTCTTAGAGTAATAGTAAATCTAAGGTATTCTACTTATTATATATAAAATTTGCTTTTCTTAGGTTTAACTAAAAGTTTTACTTTTTAGAGGGTTTATAAGATATTATATATATCCTTCCTATATTATTTAAATATAAAAGAGAAAATAAGGATATTATCTAACTAAATAACTATATAGATATTAATATATTTATATAAGACTAAGTTAATTATATTTTAAAATATTATAGAGGTATTAGTAAAACTAAAAAGTATAATAAAATACTTAAAATATCTTTTTTATATTTAAAAAGTAGTTTTCTATTCTTCTCTTTACTTTATCTTAATTAAGTTATAAGTACTTTTAAAGTTAAAAGCTATAAACTAGTTAGCTCTATAAAGGAGTTATTTTATTTTATTAATAAATAGTAATAGATAGTAGTTTTTGATTATTATTTCGTTAAGTATATAGTAGTTAATATATAGTTATAGTTTTCTATTTTTCTTAGGTATAAATAGGATTAAGCTTCCTATTAGTAATATTAAAGGTTTAATATAACCTTTCTTAAGGTTTTTATTAAGATATTTATCTAAAGTTTCTATTTCTATTTAGTTAAGTCTATAGATCTTATTAAAGTATAGTTCTTTTCTTTCTTTAAGAGGGATTTTATAGTTAAAATTAATATGTTTAGGTAGTTTAGTTTCTAGCTTAACTATAAAGAGTTTCTTATAAACTCTATATTCTTTTAGGATAGAAAGAAGTAAATTATTCTTTTATTCTAGATCTATTATCTTTAGAGGTTAAAATATAGCTTCTTTTACTTAGAAGTAATAGAGGTATTATTTTATTACTCCTAATTATATTAACTTATTTAAAGCTTAATTTTAATAAGGTTACTTAGGGATTAAATCGTTATAATCCTAATAGAGTTAGCTATAACTCTAATCTATCTATAGGTTTTTTATTTATAACTAAGGTAATCTTAGTACTATATTATATATTCTTATATTAATAATATTTAATTAGATTCTTTCTTTCTAATTTAAATAGGTTATCTTAAGGGGTATAGTTTTATTATAGATAATACCTCTTTTATACTTAAGTTTATAGTTATAACGTAGCCCCCCTATAAAAAGACTATAGCAAAATTTACCTTATATACAGGCATAATTCTAGAAACACTATATAGGCACTTTAACCTATACCCTCTACTAATTAAAGAAAACAGTATAGAAACCCTATACGTTCCTGCTAGTAGGTAAACCCTCTGAATATTATAAAGTCGAACGCGCGCCCTAGCTAAATAGACCGGCAGAACAGTAACAGCGCTAGCTACGTAGCGTAGGGCTAGCAGCGCTATATATAGTAGCGCTAATTATATTAGGGCTAAGTAGGTTATTGAGGCTCTTATAGCTTAGTAACGCTACTATATAAGAGATAACTCCTTAACTAAAGAGGTTGTTAGAAGAGGTTCTTATAGCTAGAAGTATAAAAACTCTAGTGTAAGGCTTTATACTTATCCCTCTTCCTCTTCCTCTTCCTATAACCTATAATAAATCCTTTATAATATCTACACTATATAAGGAATATAAGAATACTAACCTTACGTAAAGCACACCCTTCTTTAAGAATATAGCTAGAGATATTATTATATAGAATAATATCTATATATTAGATAAAACCCTTAAGTTTAATATATACTTTATCCCTAATTAGAAGTGCTTTATTAAGGTTATATTAAATAGAGCTTTTAGTAATACCCCTCTAAGGAACCTTATTTACTAAGTAATTATAGCGATAATAAGACTTAATAACTTTAATATAGAGGCTATATATATCTCTAGCTATCTTAAGGAGTAGCTCTTCTTTATATAAACCCTCTATAATACTAAAGTAGATATAGCTTAAGCCTTAGTATAAGCCTAGTAGGGCTTATTAGTAAGTATACTTTATGCTAAATAGAGAGAGCGTTACTAATAATAGTATAGCTACTATAAAAGTATTAGCTAGCTTAATTAAATAATAAGATTAGTAGATAGTAAAGTAGTAATAGAGATAGTATTAGTAGTATAGGTAATATATAAGAGAGAGGATAGGTTAATAGTTTAGTAGTTAGTAATTAAGTAATTAAGTAATTATAATCTATATTATTACTGAAGTAAAGTTAAAGATCATAAAGTTATATATATATATAAGTGTAGCTGAGGTTGGGAGAGGTAGTTAGAGACTTAGGAGGTTGTTAGGGATTATATGACTAAAGGCTATATGTATTATTAGGAGGCGTGGAGTTAGGAGGTCTATCGCTCTAAGTAGGTAAAAATCATAGTGAACAGCTAGAGGCCCCTCTTTTATACTTAAATTCTTCTCTTTCTATTACATATAGAAAGTATAGTTATTCTTTTCCTCCCTATTATACTTCTAGTTTAATAATAGCTTAAGGGGTAATCAAATTTACTTTAGTTTTATTGTTAATTAATATAAGTATTATTTATTTATTAATAGTAACTTTAAGTTCTATATTATTCTTATATCCTTAGGATATCTAGTAGATAGATTTTATTTTAGTTACTTATTATAATCTATTATTAGTAGGTAAGTTTAGCTTTTTAACTACTTTAGTTATCTAAGGTAAGTAATTTACTTTTTTTCTTATTATACTTTCAAGAGGTCATTTTTATCGATTCTAACTTATAGAGGTTTAGGTTTATTCTTTATAATTCTCTAAGTATATACTTTTTCTTAGTAGTAAACTTAGTATTTATCTTATTAATATTTATCCTACTTTATATCGTTATTATACTAATATCTTATAGGAAACTAAAAACTAGGTTTAAAGACTATAAAGTTATTTTTAAATAGTACTATAGTCTATCTAATTATAGTAGATATTAAGTAAATCTTATAGATAGGCTTATTATTATATTTTCTAGGGTAGAATTAGTAATTATACTTTTTTCTTATATATTCTTTATATTTATTATAAAAGTACTAAAGCTAGAAGAGGGTTTAATGAAGTTAGTAGTTACTTCTTAGTATAAGGTAGTCTTCTATATATAGCTAAGGAATATAGTCTTAATTTTATTAGTTTACTAAGGTATTATAAAAGTAATATTATTATTTATCTTAAAGTATATTAATTTCTTAGTACTTTAGGAGTTACTTAATTCTATTTTCTTAGTTATTAGAGTCCTCTTTAGAACTAAAGTTATTTATACTAAGGGTAAACTTATAAGTAATTTCTATCTAAGTATATTATTAAGTTTGTAGTTATAATGCAGCCCCCCTACAAAAAGACTATAGTAAAATTCACCCTATACGCAGGCATAATTCTAGAAATACTATATAAGCACTTTAACCTATACCCTCTACTAATTAAGGAAAATAGTATAGAAACCCTATATATTCCTACTAGTAAGCAAACCCTCTAAATATTATAAAGTCAAACGCACGCCCTAGCTAAATAGACTAGTAGAATAGTAATAGCGCTAGCTATATAGCGTAGAGCTAGCGGCGCTATATGTAGCAGGGCTAATCACATTAGGGCTAAATAGGTTACTGAGGCTCTTATAGTAACGCTACCACATAAGAGATAACTCCTTAACTAAAGAAATTGTTAGAAGAGGTTCTTATAGCTAGAAGTATAAAAACTCTGCTAGCGTAGGGCTTTATACCTATCCCTCTTCCTCTTCCTCTTTAACCTATAATAAATCTTAAAGCTTTATAATATCTATACTACGTAAGGAATATAAGAACACTAACCTTATATAAGGTATACCTTTCTTTAAGGATATAGCTAGAGATATCACTATATAGAATAATATCTATATACTAGATAAAACCCTTAAGTTTAGCGTATATTCTATCCTTAATTAGAAACGCTTTATTAGGGTTATATTAGATAGAGCCTTTAGTAATACCCCTCTAAGGGACCTTATCTACTAAGCGATTATAGCGATAATAAGACCTAATAACTTTAACGTAGAGGCTATATATATCTCTAGCTATTTTAAGGAGTAGCCCTTCTTCGCGTAAACCCTCTATAATATTAAAGTAGATATAGCTTAAGCTTTAGTATAAGCTTAGTGAGGGAACATTAGTAAGTATACTTTATACTAAATAGAGAGAGCGTTATTAATAATAATATAGCTACTATAAAGGCGTTAGCTAGCCTAATTAAATAAGAAGATTAGTAGATAGTAAAGTAGTAATAGAGATATAAACTATATTATTACTGAAGTAAAGTTAAAGATTGTGAAGTTATTAATATGCATATATAAGTGCGGCTGAGGTTAGGAGAGTTATAATTATATAACTAAAGGCTATATATATTGTTAGGAGGCGTGGAGTTAGGAGGTCTATCGCTCTAAGCAGGTAAAAATTATAGTGAACGGCTAGAGGCCTCTAAGTATATTATTAAGTAATATTATAAAGTTTATCTAAGTTATAAAGTAAACTTTTACTTTCTCTAAAAGTCTAGTTACTAGTTATACTTAGGAGTTATTATTCTATTAGGAGGTTATATTAATATTCTAGTTCTTCTTTAGATTCCCCTTTAACTTAAGTTTATAGTTATAACGCAGCCCCCCTGCAAAAAGACTATAGCAAAATTTACCTTATACGCAGGCATAATTCTAGAAACACTATATAGGTATTTTAACTTATGCCCTCTACTAATTAAGGAAAACAGTATAGAAACCTTATACGTTCCTGCTAGTAGGCAAACCCTCTAAATATCATAAAGTTGAACGTACGCCTTAGCTGAATAGACTAGCGGAACAGCAACAGCGCCAGCTGCGCAGCGCAGGGCTAGCAGCGCTGCATGTAGCAGGGCTGATCACATTAGGGCTAAATAGGTTACTAAGGCTTATATAGCCTAGCGATAGCTTCACTAAACTTTCTAGTAAGGTTCTGCAAACGCTACTATATAAGAGATAACTCCTTAACTAAAGAGGTTATTAGAAGAGGTTCTTATAGCTAGAAGTATAAAAACTCTGCTATACGTAGGGCCTTATACCTATCCCTCTTCCTCTTCCTCTTCCTCATCCTCAAACCTATATTAATAATAACCTATAATAAATCCTTTATAATGTCTATACTACGTAAGGAATATAAGAATACTAACCTTACGTAAGGTATACCCTTCTTTAAGAATATAGCTAAGGATATTGCTATATAGAATAATATCTATATACTAGATAAAACCCTTAAGTTTAGCGCGTACTTTATCTCTAATTAGAAGCGCTTTATTAGGGTTATATTAGATAGAGCCCTTAGTAATACCCCTCTAAGGGACCCTATCTACTAAGCGATTGTGGTGATAATAAGACCTAATAGCTTTAGCGTAGAGGCTATGTACGTCTCTAGCTATCCTAAGGAGTGGCCCTTCTTTGCGCAAACCCTCCGTAATGCTAAGGCAGACGTAGCCTAGGCCCCGGCATAAGCCTAGTAGGGATCGGTGAGTGCGCTTTGTGCTGACTGACAGAGAGAGCGTTGCTGACGATGGTATAGCTGCGAAGGCGTTAGCTGGCCTGATCGAATAAGAAGATAACGATAGTGACGACTTGTTAGTAGATGGCGAAGTAGTGATGGAGATGGTGTTTGATGGCGGCGCGGGTGATGCGCGAGAGAGAGGATAGGTTGATAGTTTAGTAGTTAGTAATTGAGTAATTAAGTAATTACAAACTATATTGTTGCTGAAGTGAAGTTGAAGATTGTGAAGTTGTTGACGTGTATATGTAAGTGCGGCTGAGGTTAGGAGAGGTGGTTGGAGATTATGATCACGTGACTAAAGGCTGTGTGTATTGTTAGGAGGCGCGGAGTTAGGAGGTCTGTCGCTCTAAGCAGGTAAAAATCATAGTGAACGGCCAGAGGCCTTCCCCTTTAACTTATTCCTATATAATAGAAGGAGTACTAATAGGTTTAAAACGTTAAATCTATAGTATTTCGTTAAGTTTTTTAGCTAGCTTCTTTATAATTTTGCTATTACTAGTATATATTATTGCTAGGGTTTTAAGGTAAGTATTTAGGATAGTTATATTATAATTAGATCGTCTAGGATTATTATCCCTTAGGTAATATCCTAATATTTCTTTATTTTTAAGGTAAATTTAGTAGTCGTTATTATAGTATCTAGTCTAAGATTAAGATATATATAGTACCTTTATAATTATATTAACTTATTAGAGTTACTTAGCTACTAGTTTCTAGAAGAGCTTCTTAAGTTATTTATAATCCTTAGTAATATATCTTTATTTATTATAGTTATAGTACTTAAGGTTCTAAGGTTTCTTATCGTCAGGCTTAGTTATTATATTAAGGTCTATAGGTTTACTATATTATCTATAAGTAGTGCTTTATTAGGTATTACTCTAGTTATTATAAGGTCTATTGTTATTTTACTAGTAACTAAACTTCTACTAGAGCTGCTATTAGTACTTATATCTAAAGTTTAGTCCTTATTATTTTTTGCTTTTTTCTTTATAGTATTTAAAAAGTTAATTATTAATTTTAATAGTAAGGTTAGTATATTATAGGAAATCTTTAGGGTAGTTAATCTTAATAATCTTATTCTTAACTTTATCCTTAAGTCTTTAATAGAATATAAAGATCTTAGTTTCTTTAGTAATGTTAAGCTAAATATTAAGTTATCTAAATATAGTAGTATACTTTTTAGTAAACTTAGTCTACTTAAGTTAGGCTAACTTACGTTTAGCTTATTACTTTTCGTTAAAGTCCTAGAAAAGAGAGCGTAGAGCGTCTTTAAGTTTTTAGAAACTACTATAGATATTATAAGTCTTAGTAGAGTATTCGTCGAAGGTTTTATACTTAAGGAACTCTTCTTAGATAGGTTTAAACTATCTAAAGGCTTATTCTTATAAGTAAGTAGTAGTATAGATAACTTTCTTAGTTTAACTAATAAAGTTACTATAGTAGAAGTTTTAGTAGTTTTTAACTTAAATTAAGAAACTCTTAAGTTATTTAAGGGTATTATTATAGATAATAGGGGCGTTAAGCTTAAACTTCTAGTATCCTCTAATAAGGGGAGTAATAATATTAGTAGTAGCTTAGAAGGTATTAAGTTCTTCTTAGAGTTTCTAAACTTTCTTAAGGTTAGTATCTCCCTTAATATCTTTTTTAAGTTTCTTATATACTTATCTAGCGTTCTAGAGTTATTTATTAAAGCTATTTATAGCTTATTTACTTTTATTAATAAAGGTTTATATCTCTTTAGATTTAGTATCTTATTTCTAGATAATATATTAAAGCTTTTTATAACCTTCCTTAGTAAAGGAGCCTTCTCTATTAGAGTTATACTTAAGGTTTAGTATATTATAGTCTTTAACGCTAGTAAGTTCTTATATTAGCAGTCTAGTTAACCTATATAAGTAGGTATTGCAGTTCACTCTATACCTTTTTTTTATAGTACTAAAACCTAATAGTAGCACTTTAACTTATATCTAATCTTAATAAAGTAAATAAATAAATCTTAGTATAACTAGTTATTAACGTTTAGCTTAACTCATCCTTAGTAGAAGAGGGTAAGTAGGTAAGTAAGTAGGTAGTAAAGTAGTAAAATATATTAGTAAGAGCGTTATTTATAACGCTATTATTTATAAGAGTATTATTTATAATATAGCTAGAGCTTAGTGATAGCTTGAACTTATACTTAAAGGTATAAACTTAATAGTATAACTCTTTATATAGCTAAAAAGGTTCTTATAGCTATAGTATAAAAACTTAACTGTTTAAATAAAGCCTTAAATCTATTCCTTATATCCTCCTATATATATAGTAACTATAATATCACCCCCCCTCTTTAAATATAAACGTAAACTAAGCAAAGCTAAGCTAGACGACTTAATCTATAAAACTAATATTAAGGATATTAAAAGCTCTAGCTATAGCTTACTTACCTATATTAATAAAATAACCCTTCTTAAATCCACCTAACTATACTTACTTAAAGCTATAACGAATAAAAACGATCTATAGTAGTTATATAACCTTAAGATTAATATAGATATAGTTAAGACTACTAATAATAATCTTAATACCTATAAATACCTTATAAGCTTCCTTAAGATAGCTAAGGCAGCCTAAAGGCTTAAACGTTAGTAAGTTAGGAAGGGTGAATCTGATATATAGTAAGAGTATAGCTAATAGCAGCAGGGCTCTTCCTACGTTAAGACTGCGCAGCAGGGCAGAAGACGTTATCTATAACAGAAGACAGGCGTAGATCAAATATAGCGTGAGAGATAGAGGAGACTAATAGAGATAGAGGCGGCTAGAGGAAGATAGTTAAGGCTCATTATAGTGTTTGAAGTCATAATGTCTAAGTCTGAACTACAGTCACATAACCTAAAGGTCATTAGTAGAGGGCGAGGGGACTAGTCTAGCTTTCGCAGTTAATACCAGTTAAATTTCACAATATAAGGCTAGCAGCCCTAGTAAGTTCTTATACTAAACTCTAAAGCTAGTTATATAAACAAGATAAAGATCTTAAGGTAGAAGACTTAGCTAAAGTATAAGAAGATATACTTATTGTTTTACTATTAGTAAGTATTAATAATTAACTTACTAAATAGGAGTAATTAAAGTATTATAGTTAGCTATCTAATAGTAAGGTCTACTAATAGAAGCTAGGGATTAATACGTTATAATAGTATACTATAGCTATAGTCTAAGGTCTCTAGTTGTTCACTATGATTTTTACCTGCTTAGAGCGACAGACCTCCTAACTCTACGCCTCCTAATAATATATACAGCCTTCAGTTATATAATCGTAATCTCTAACTATATCCCTCTCCTAACCTCAGCTGCACTTATATATACACGTTAATAACTTCATAATCTTTAACTTCACTTTAGCAATAATATAGTTTATAATTACTTAATTACTTAATTACTAACTACTAAACTATTAACCTATTCTCTCTCTTACGTATTACCTATACTACTAATACTATCTCTATTACTACTTCACTATCTACTAATTATTACTATTATTATCTTCTTATTCAATTAGGCTAGCTAACGCCTTTATAGTAGCTATGCTGTCGTTAGCAACGCTCTCTCTATTTAGTATAAGGCGCACTTACTAATATTTAAGCCCTACTAGGCTTATACTAAAGCCTAAGCTATATTTACCTTAGTATTATAGAAAGTTTACGTAAAGAAGAGCTACTCCTTAGGATAGCTAGAGATATATATAGCTTCTATACTAAGGCTATTAGGTCTTATTATTACTATAATTACTTAGTAAATAAGGTCCTTTAGAAGGGTATTACTAAGGGCTTTATCTAATATAGCCCTAATAAAGTACTTCTAATTAGGGATAAAGTATATATTAAACTTAAGGGTTTTATCTAATGTATAGATATTATTCTATATAGCGATATCCCTAGCTATATTAAAGAAGGATATACTTAACGTAAGGTTAGTATTCTTATATTCTTTATATAGTATAGATATTATAAAGGATATATTATAAGTTAATAAGGAAGAGGAAGAGGAAGAAGGATAAGTATAAAGCCTTATATATAGAGTTTTTATACTTCTAGCTATAAGAACCTCTTCTAATAACCTCTTTAGTTAAGGAGTTATCTCTTATATAATAGCATTTATAGAACCTCACTAGAAAGTTTAGTAAAGCTATTACTAAGCTATAAGAGCCTTAGTAACCTATTTAGCTTTAATATAATTAGCCTTACTATATATAGCGCTACTAGCCCTACGCTATATAGCTAGCGCTATTACTATTCTACTAGTCTATTTAGCTAAAGTATATATTTAACTTTATATAAGGGTTTACTTACTAGTAGGAATATATAAGGTTTCTATACTATTTTCTTTAATTAGTAGAAGGTATAAGTTAAAGTGCTTATATAGTATTTCTAGAATTATACTTATATATAAGGTGAATTTTGCTATAGTCTTTTTATAGGGGGGCTGCGTTATAACTAAAAACTTAAGTTAGTTATACTAAAATGTAGATATTTAAAAGAATATAAACTTAATAAAGGGGCTACTAGCTTTATATTATGAAATTTAAATAGTATTAACTATGAAAGCTAGACTAGTCCCCTCGCCCTCTACTAACAACCTTTAGGTTATATAACTACTTAGATATTATCTTCGCCTCTACGCTCCTCTATTAGCCAGACTTTAAATATCATAATAAGCTTTAGCTGTTTTCCTCTAGCTGCCTCTATCTCTATTAGTCTCCTCTATCTCTCATTAGTCTCCTCTATCTCTCACGCTATATTTAATCTACATCTATCTTCTATTAAAGTCTCCTCTACTCTTCAGACGTCTATACTGTAATAGATAACGTCTTCTACCCTACTATATAGTCTTAACGTAGGAAGAGCCCTACTACTATTAGCTATACTCTTAATATATATATTCACTCTTCCTAACTTACTAATAAGCGCTTAGGCCGCCTTAGCTATCTTAAGGAAGCTTATAAAGTAATTATAGGTATTAAGATTGTTATTAATAGCCTTAACTATCTTTATATTAATTTTAAAGCTATATAACTCTATTATATTACTCTTATTAGCTATCTTAAGTAGGTACTTCTAAGTGAATCTAAAGAGGGTTTTTTTATTAATAAAGAGAAAGTTACTAAACTTAAAGCTTTTAACTTTATTAATATTAGTTTTATAGATTAAGTTATTTAGTATAGCTTTATTTAGCTTATATAGAGTTATAATAAGTAAGAAAGATAGGAAAGTTATTATAGTTACTATATATATATATAGGAGGATATAAGGAATAAGCTTAAGGCTTTATTTAAATAGTTAAGTTATTATACTATAGCTATAAGAACCCTTTTAGCTATATAAAGAGTTATACTATTAAGTTTACGCCCTTAAGTATAGGTTTAAGCTAATGCTAGGCTCTAGCTGCGTTAGCTATAAGTGCTATTAGTATTCTAGCTAGAGATAAGTTAAGCTAAGCGTTAATAACTAGTTATATTAAGATTTGTTTATTTACTTTATTAAGATTAGGTATAGGTTAAAGTGCTACTATTAAGTTTTAATACTATGGAAAAAAGTATAGAATAAACTGCAATACCTACTTATATAAGTTAACTAGACTGCTAGTATAAACTTAATAAAGTAAGTAATTAAATATTTCTATCTATTTAACTATAATTATATACTATTACTACTACTATTATTACTTCTGTACTCTTTTATAATATTAATTGATATTTATATTAGCGATAAATAGTTATTTTTAATTAAAAGGAATACTATTATAATAATTAATTAAATAGATACTTTCCTTTTTTACTATATTATATAATATTTCTATTCTTAATAATATTACTCTAATTATATACTTTTATATAAATTATAACTACTAAACTTAAGAGGTTTTTACTTATTAAGAAAGTAATCTATTTAGAAAGAATACTTATATTACTATAATACTTAATAACAAATATATAAAAAAGGTTAATTTTTATTTCTATCACTATATTAAAACTAATATATATAAACCGTTCTATTAGGAATCTAAAGAATATTATTCTGAAGCTTTTATTTCTATATTTAAAGTATTCAAAGGTTTATTTATCTAAAAATATATAGTTTCCAAATAAAAGTATCTTTTCTCTTTATTCAAAGTATAATATATATCATAAAAATTTTTATATTTTATAGTAAATATATAAAATATAATTATATATATTTTATAAACTTCTATAAAGTTAATTATTATTATTATTAAATAAATATTATTTAATTAATATTATATTTAAATCTTTACTTAAGGTTATTATCTACTTCTAATTATAATAAAAGTAATACATTACTTACTTTTAATAATAATGAGAAATAAATAATAATCAATTTTCAATATAATCCCTGTTAATAGTTATACTTTAACTTACTAACTAGCTTAGTAAAATAGATTAAAAGTGAGGAAATCTACCTCTTAGAAGTATTTAAAGAACTAAAATTTCCCTTCTCTTTTTCTTAGAGATTAATAATTTTAATTCTTTCAAAATTTACCTCTTATGATACTATATATTTAATACTATTTAATAACTCCTCTATTCTAAACATTAGTTCTTATTTATATATACCTTTATTAATTATAATCTAAGCTAATAATTATAAACTACTAATAAAGAGTAAATTAGTATATTAACTAAAAGTAGGTTATAAAACTAGTGATAAGTATAAAAAAGATTTAGAGATATTATAAAATCTATATTTTAGAAGTAGAAGTAATTTACTTTTAAGCTTTTTTAAAAAATCTAAATACTTTACTTTAGTAATATTTATAAAAAGTGTAAAAGCGTATATAATCGAAGTAATATTATTAGGGGTAGGAATATTATATAATATAGCAAAAGGGGGAAACTTTTCGTTTTGTTAGTTATTATAATAGAGTTCCTGATAATTAAGAATAACCATTTATAGCCAGTATAAATAGTTATTATTAATATAAAAGAAATAATACTAATAATAGTGATAATAGGTAAAAAGTAGTAGTGATAGGTAGTAGTAGTAGTTAAATAGATAAAACTGTTGAATTGCTTGCTTCCTTAAAATCTGTTCTAAGTGGAAAAATCTATCATATATATAATACATTTTTTCCTCGCAAACCTTTACTTAACTAGGTAATTACCTAATTAAGTAATTACTATAATAGGTAATTAACTGTAAAAACCTTACTATAAAGTTAATTATTACGGCTTTATTTGATCCGATTCGGATATTCTAGATCCGTAGTATTATTATAGTTATAGTTCTTAGATTTATTATAGATTATTAGTTTTCTATTATTCTAGTTTCAAATCTTAACTTAATATTAACTTTAGTTAATAATAACTATATTATTAACTTTAGGGAATTATTATTCTATTAATATATACTTTTTATAGTAACTAACCTAATATATAGTTTTCGTTTGTTTCGGCTAATCGTAGGAATTACTATAATAGGTAATTTATACGATTGCACTTTTTGTTCTAATTAGACAAAGTTGTGGTTACTTTATTCTTTTTAGTTATATTAATATGTGATTAATAGTTATCAGGGTAATTATTTCAGTATTAGGTATAGTTTTACTAGTTATACTAGTATTAGTAATCTTAGCTCTATATCCTTTTTATAGCGCTAGTTATATTTAGTTTTACTTAAATTCTCCTTTAGGGGGTACTTAGTTAGGACTTAGTAGTTTTAGTAGTTTTAGAAAAAGTAAAAGTAAAAGATAAGCTTAATATAAGTAGTATATAGAATATATAGTTTAAATAGAACTTTATTATAAGTATTACTTAGTAAAGAGGCTGCTAGCCTTATATTATGAAATTTAACTAGTCTTAACTACGAAAGCTAGACTAATCCCCTCACCCTCTACTAATAACCTTTAGGTTATATAACTTAAGGTAGTTCAGACTTAAATATTATCTTCACCTCTACGCTCCTCTATTAGACTTCAAATACTATAACAAGCTAAGTTAACTATCTTCCTCTAGCTACCTCTATCTCTATTAGTCTCCTCTATCTCTTACGCTATATTTAATCTACGCTTATCTTCTATTAAAGTCTCCTCTGCTATTTAGATGTTTACGCTATAAGCTCTGCTAGGTATAGCAGCTTTAAGGCCTCTATACTATCACGCTATTAGATAACATCTTCTACCCTACTATGCAGTCTTAACGAAGAGCCTTACTACTATTAGCTATACTCTCGCTATATTTACCCTTCCTAACTTACTCACCTCTTAGGCTGCCTTAGCTATCTTAAGGAAGCTTATGAGGTATTTATAGGTATTAGGATTATTATTAGTAGCCTTAACTATATCTATATTAACTTTAAAGCTATATAACTACTATAGATTATTTTTATTAGTTATAGTTTTAAGTAAGTATAGCTAAGTAAATTTAAGAAGGGTTATTTTATTAATATAGGTAAGTAAGGTATAACTAAAGCTTCTAATATCTCTAATATTAGTTTTATAGATTAGGTTATTTAGTTTAGCTTTACTTAGCTTATACTTATATTTAAAGAGGGGGAAGGATATTATAATTACTATATATATAAAAGGATATAAGGAATAGATTTAAAGCTTTATTTAAACAGTTAAGTTTTTATACTATAGCTATAAGAACCTTTTTAGCTATATAAAGAGTTATACTATTAAGTTTATACCTTTAAGTATAGGTTCAAGCTATCACTAAGCTCTAGCTATATTATAAATAATACTTTTATAAATAATAGCGTTATAAATAACGCTCTTACTAATATATTTTACTACTTTACTACCTACTTACTTACCTACTTACCCTCTTCTACTAAGGATGAGTTAAGCTAAACGTTAATAACTAGTTATACTAAGATTTATTTATTTACTTTATTAAGATTAGATATAAGTTAAAGTGCTACTATTAGGTTTTAGTACTATAAAAAAAAGGTATAGAGTGAACTGCAATACCTACTTATATAGGTTGACTAGACTGCTAATATTACTTAGTAAAGTAGGCTACTAGTAGTCTAGCTTTTATAGTTAATACTAGTTAAATTTGATAATATAAGGCTAGTAGCTTTTAAAGAAACTTATATACTAATTTATATATTACTATTATTAAGCAATATAAGATATAAGTAAATCTCTTATATAATCTTTCTAGAATTATATTTATAAATGAAGTAAGTTTTATTTTACTTATTTTATTAAAAAGCTATAATATAATAATTTACTTATAAAAAAGAGAAGTTTAAGAAGAGAATAAAGAAAAAGAATTAATATATTTAGATACTTATTATAAAAAGCTATTAATTATATAAATAGTAAAGTTAATAATAAATATCTTATAGTAGGTTTTAAGTAATTAAATTTAATTCATAATATATTATATAATATATAACATTAATAGCTAGTAAGTAGTATAATTAAAATAAACTAAATATATAAATAAGATATTATATAAAGAGTTAAAGAAATATAAACGTTTACAGAAAATTAATTATAAATTTATTTGTTTTGAAACGTAGTTTATTTTAGTTTATAGTAAGTCTAATAGCTTATATAAGTTTAACTTAAGAGATTTATTATATATATATTGATGAGAGAAATAGTCTACTAAATAAAGTATTATATTTTTTTTATACTAATCTTATAATTTTCAGCTTAAATTTAAAAAATACTTATAATTATATATTATTTCAAAGTATATAAATATAAGGTTTTAAAACTAAATTATTATATATTTAACTATACTAATAAAAGAAATAATAAGTAAAGTAGTAAAGTATTATTAAAAAGCCTTTACTAAATATAGATATAGCTAGTTTAAATAGAGGTTTAAAAGCTTTTATATATAAATTATAATAGTAAGTTATTATATTATCTTTATTAATTAGAACTTTATATAGTGCAACCCTCCTATTACAACCTATTCTACATAGATAATAGTTAGCTAACCTACTTAAGTGTTAGGTAACTAAAATAGGATATTTATACTATAGGATCATAGGAATAATAGGGACTTACTTAGAATAGAAGAACTATAGTATAAGCTATATAATAATAAGAAGGACTAATAAAAGATAAGTAGTCTTAACTTAGGACTAATATAGAGAAAGTAGTTTATACCTAAGGACCGCTTAGGAAATATTAGTCCTTAGGATAAGGAGACTACCTTAGACTTATATATAGTATAACTATAAGCTTAGCTTATAGTTAGACTTTTATAGCTTTTTAGTAATTAACTTCTTAGTATTTATCTTTATAGATATTCTTAGCTTACCTTTACTATAAATTACTTATTAAGCTTAAGACTAATAACCTTAGCCTCTAAAGATCGATCTACTACTAGCTTATAACCTAACTATAACCTTAATATCTTATTATAATATATTAATCCCTAGCTTCTATTAGTAGACCTTACTATTAGATAGCTAATTATAACACTTTAATTGCTCTTATTTAGTAAGTTAACTATTAATGCCTACTAATAGTAAAAAACGATAGGTATATCTTCTTACGCCTCAGCTAAATCCTTAACCTTAAGATCCTTATCTTCCTCATATAACTAGCCTTAGAGCTTAGCGTAGGAACTTACTAGTATTAAAGACTATAACATATTAGACCTTAAATATAACTTTAATAGAGAAGGTTCCTTCACTAAGGAAGGATTAAGTTTATAGTTACAACGCAGCCCCCCTGCAAAAAGACTACAGCAAAATTCACCCTATACGCAGGCATAATTCTAGAAACACTATATAGGCACTTTAACCTATACCCTCTACTAATTAAGGAAAATAGTATAGAAACCCTATATATTCCTACTAGTAGGCAAACCCTCTAAACATCACTATATAAAGTTGAACGCGCGCCCTAGCTGAATAGACTAGTAGAACAGCAATAGCGCCAGCTGCGCAGCGTAAGGCTGATCATATTAAGGCTAAACAGGTTACTAAGGCTCTCATAGCCTAGTAATAGCTTTGCTGAACTTTCTAGTAAGGTTAACGCTACCACATAAGAGATAACTTCTTAACTAAAGAGGTCGTTAGAAGAGGTTCTCATAGCTAGAAGCATAAAAACTCTACTAGCGTAAGGCTTTATACCTATCCCTCTTCCTCTTCCTCTTTAACCTATAATAAATCCTTTATAATATCTATACTATATAAGGAATATAAGAACACTAACTTTACGTAAAATATACTTTTCTTTAAGAATATAGCTAAGGATATTACTTCATAGAATAATATCTATATACTAGATAAAACCTTTAAGTTTAGCGTATACTTTATCCCTAATTAGAAGTACTTTATTAAAGTTATATTAAATAGAGTATTTAGTAATACCCCTCTAAGGGACCCTATCTACTAAGTAATCATAGCAATAATAAGACTTAATAGCCTTAGCGTAGAGGCTATATATATCTCTAGCTATCCTAAGGAGTAGCCTTTCTTCACGTAAACTCTCTATAATACTAAGGCAGACGCAGCTTAGGCCTTAGCATAAGCCTAGTAGGGGAACATTAGTGAGTACGCCTTATACTAACTAATAGAGAGAGCGTTACTAATCATAGTGAAGCTATAAAGGCGTTAGCTAGCCTAATTAAATAAGAAGATAATAATAGTGATAACTTACTTCTAAAGAAGCTACTTTAGCAGATAGCAAAGCAGTAATAGAGATGGTATTTAATAGTAGCGCAGGTGATACGTGAGAGAGAGGATAGGTTAATAGTTTAGTAGTTAGTAATTAAGTAATTAAGTAATTATAAACTATATTATTGCTAAAGTGAAGTTAAAGATCGTGAAGTTATATGCATATATAAGTACAGCTAAGGTTAGGAGAGGGATATAGTTAGAGACTTAGGAGGTCGTTAAGGATTACATAACTAAAGGCTGTATATATTATTAGGAGGCGTAGAGTTAGGAGGTCTATCGCTCTAAGTAGGTAAAAATCATAGTGAACAGCTAGAGGCCTACTAAGGAAGGATATAAGAAACTCTAATATATTATCTAGAAATAAAACGCTAAATCTAAAGAGATATAAACCTTTATTAATAAAAGTAAGTAAGCTATAAATAGCCTCAATAAATAACTCTAAAACGCTAAATAAGCCTATAAGAAACTAGAAAAAGATATTAAAGGAGATACTAACTTTAAGAAGGTCTAAAAGCTTTAAGAAGAACTTAATACTTTTTAAGCTACTATTAATATCGTTATTACCTCTATTAGAGGATAATAAAAACTTAAACTAAGTACCCTTATTACTTATAATAGCACCTTTAGATAACTTAAATTATTCTTAATCTAAGTTAAAAACTATTAAAACTTTTACTATAGAGATTTTACTAGTTAGACTAAGAAAGTAGTTTATATAGCTACTTACTTTTATAGAAAAGCCTTTAAATAGTTTAAACCTATCTAAGAAGAATTCCTTAAGTATAAAATATTAGATAAGTACTCTACTAAGACCTATAATATCTATAGTAACTTCTAAGGATTTAAAAATACTTTATACTCTTTCTTCTAAAACCTTAATAAAAAGCGATAAGCTAAACGTAAACTAGCTTAACTTAAGTAAACTAAGTCTACTAAAGAATATACTACTATATTTAGATAACTTAACGTCTAACTTAACTTTACTGAAGAAACTAAGATATTTATATTCTACTAAGGATTTAAAGATAAAGTTAAGGATAAGATTATTAAGATTAACTACCCTAAAGACTTCTTTTAGTATACTAACCTTACTATTAAGATTAATAATTAACTTTTTAAACGCTATAAGGAAAAAAGTAAAAAGTAATAAGGATTAAACTCTAGATATAAGTACTAATAGTAGCTTTAATAGAAGTTTAACTACTAGTAGAATGATAATAGACCTTATAATAATTAGAGTAATATATAATAAAGTATTACTTATAGATAATATAGTAAACCTATAGATCTTAGTATAATAACTAAGCTTAACGATAAGAAACCTTAGAACCTTAAATATTATAACTATAATAAATAAGGATATATTACTAAGGATTATAAGTAACTTAAGAAGCTTCCTTAGAAACTAGTAGCTAAATAACCTTAATAAGTTAATATAATTATAAAAGTTCTATATATATCTTAATTATAGACTAAGTATTATAATAATAACTATTAAATTTACCTTAAAGATAAGGAAATATTAAGATATTACTTAAAAAATAGTAATCTTAGACGATCTAGTTATAATATAACTATCCTGGATATTTACTTTAAAACTTTAGTAATAATATATACTAATAATAGTAAGATTATAAGAAAACTAACTAAATAATTTAACGAAATACTATAGATTTAATAGTTTAAACCTATTAGTACTTCCTCTACTATATAAGACTAAAAACTAGAGAATAATAATAAATAAAAGCTTATATACCCCTAAAAGGCTAAAAACCTATACTTAGGATAAATCTAAGAAGAACCTTATAATCCCCTATAGGAATAATAACTAAGAGCTATATTTTTATATATAAAATAATATAAATATATATATAGAAATCCTACTAAGATTAAATAAATTAATTAAGAACTTAATAAATAAGTTAAAGAAGGATCTAAAGAAGAACTAGAATACTAATATAATCCCCTAATAAAGTAATAACTCTTTAGTATAACTAGTAACTAGACTTTTAGAGAAAGTAAAAGTTTACTTTATAACTTAGATAAACTTTATAATATTACTTATTAATATACTTAGATAGAGATTATTTATAAGCTTACTCTTAGTATAAATAACTTTAGCTCTAAAGAGAAACTTAATAGTAAGGGAAATAAAATTAAGTAATTCCTAAAATACTAAGAAATTAATATACTCTAAGATAAGTAGTAATATTACTTCTATAGTATTTTAGTAAACTAATAAGATAGAAATTATACTTTTTAGCTATATATAGAAAACTATCTTATACTAAGAAATAACTACTAACTTTATTAAACTTTCTTCTAGCTTTAATACTTCTATAATAAATATAAAGAATATATAAGAGAGAAGTATAATTATTAGTTCTATACTATTGAGTTTACGCCCTTGAGTGTAGGTTTAAGCTATCGCTAGGCTCCAGCTGCGTTGCAGATGACGCCTTTGCGACGTTGCAAACAACGCTCTTGCAAACGATAGCGTCGCAAACGACGCTCTCACTAGTACGTTTTGCCGCTCCGCTGCCTACCTGCCTGCCCGCCTACCCTCTTCTATATAGCTAGGGATAAGTTAAGCTAAGCGTTAACGACTACTTATACTGAGATTTATTTGTTTACTTTATTGAGATTAGGCATAGGTTAAAGTGCTACTATTAGGTTTTAGTACTGTGAAAAAAAGTATAGAGTGAACTATGATACCTACTTATATAGGTTAACTAGACTACTAATATAATTATTAGTTCTACCTTAGAAAATATAATAATAAACTTATTTATAAGATTTACTTAATATCTACTATAATTAGATAAACTATAATACTATTTAAAAATAACCTTATAGTTTTTAAACTTAGTTTTTAGTTTCTTATAAGATATTAATATAATAATAATATAAGGTAGGATAAATGCTAATAAGATAAGTATTAAGTATACTACTAAGAAAAAGTATACGCCTAGAGAATTATAAAAACTAGACCTAAACCTCTATAAATTAAGATCTATGAGAATAACCTCTTAAAAGTATAATAAGAAGGAAAATAGATTACTTACTTTAGATAACTAGAGTAGTTAAAAAACTAAACTTACTTATTAATAATAGATTATAATAAGTAATTAAGAAAAGATCTATTTATTAGATATTATAAAGATATAAGAATAATATAAAACTTAAAATTACTATTAATAAATAAATAATACTTATACTAATTAATAGTAAAGCTAAAGCAAACTTTATTACCTCTTAAGCTATTAATAAACTAGAAGTATAATAAAGAAGAAAAGAATAATTATACCCCCTATATATAGTAGAAGGAGAAGAATTTAAGTATAAAGGAAATACTATTTATAATAAAACTACACCCCTTAAGATAAGCTATTTAGATTAAAAAGAAAGAATTTAATTTAATATTATTAATATAAGAATATATAATATAGTACTAAGATTACCTTAGTTATAAATAAATAACCTATAGATAGATTAGAGTAATAGCTAACTCTATTAAAACTATAATAATTTAGTCTCTAAGTAGCTTTATTAGAATTAAGCTTTAAATAAGTTAATATAGTTAGGAATAGTAAAATAATACCTTTATTACTTTAAAGTAAAAGAAGCTATATTATAACTACTAAAAACGATAGATCTAAAATAAAAGAACGATCTACTTCTATCTATCTTAGAAGAATATAGAGTTTATAAGAAACTTTTTATAGCTAAGCTAGAAACTAAACTACTTAAATATATTAGTTTTAACTATAAGATTCCTCTTAAGGAAGGAAAAGAACTATACTTTAATAAGATCTATAGACTTAACTAAATAGAAGTAAAAGTTTTAAATAAATACCTTAATAAAAACCTTAAAAAAGGTTATATTAAACCCTTAATATTACTTATAAGAAGCTTAATCCTATTTATACTAAAGAAAAATAGAAAACTATAACTATATATTAACTATTATATATTTAATAAAATAATAGTTAAGAATTACTACTTATTACTACTTATTAATAAAATAAGATAACTTCTTTATAGAGCTAATTAGTTTATAGCTTTTAACTTTAAAAAAGCTTATAACCTAATTAGAATAAAGTAGGGAGAAGAATAGAAAACTGCTTTTAGAATATAAAAAGGATATTTTAAGTACTTTATTATACTTTTTAGTCTTACTAACGCTCCTATAATATTCTAGAATATAATTAACTAAGTCTTATTTAAATATATTAATATCTATATAGTAGTTTATCTAGATAATATCTTTATCTTCTTACTTACGCTTAAGAAATATAAAGAAGATATATATTATATCTTATAAGCTTTTTAAGAAGCTAAGCTTCTAGTTAAACTTAAGAAAAGCAAATTCTATATATAAAAAGTTAAATACTTTAGATTTATTATTACCTCTAGAGAAGTTTAAATATTAGAAAATAAAGTTAAAGCTATTAAGGAATAGCTAGAACCTAAGAACCTTAAGGAAGTCTAAGGATTCCTAGGTTTTATTAATTTTTACTGAAAATTTATTAAAAACTATAGTAAGATTAACGTAGCTTTTACTAACCTCAGCTATAAAGATACTTTATTTATATAAGAAGAACCCTAGTAAATAGCTTTTTAGAAAATTAAGGACCTTATTAGTAGTAAACTAGTCCTAATAATATTAGATCTTACTAAATAATTTAAAGTAGAACTAGATTCCTTAGATTATACCCTTAGAGTATAACTATTATAATAAGATTTAGAGGGATAACTATATCTATATACCTTCTTCTCTTACAAACTTTATAGACCTAAACTTAACTACTAGATCTATAATAAGGAACTTATAGTAATTATTAAAGCTTTTAAAGAATAAAGACCTAAACTTTTAAGAACCCTCTATAAAGTACTTATCTACTTAGACTATAAAAACCTTTCATATTTTATAACTTTAAAAGTATTAAATAAATAATAAATTAGATAGTCTAAATTCCTATTAAAGTTTAACTTCTAAATTATTTATTAAAAAGGATTAGAAAATAGTAGAGCTAATGCTCTTAGCTAATAACTAGACTATAACGTCTTAATACCTAAAGAAACCTAAATAATTCTTAAAAGAAATAATAATAGAGACTTTATACTAGTAACTAAACTCTTAATAATAGCTAGATAATCTAATACTAGCTTAACTAGTAAACTAGACGATAAAGTAATTATAGAGTTTTATACTTATCTTATATATAGTTACTAAGGAATTATAAAAACCTAGAAATAATTATAATAATAATATAGAGAAAAGGTTACTAGAGAATATATAGTAAAAGTAATTAAAAATTATGAAGTCTACTTTAAAAGTAAACCTACTTAATATTAACTTTATAGTATATTATAACCTTTATTTATACTATAAACTACCTAGTAATCTATATTATTTAACTTTATTATTAAACTACTAAAGTCTTAAGAACCCCTTATAAGAGTATATTATAATAGTGTTCTTATTATTATAGACTAACTTATAAAGTATACCTACTTTATCCTATATAGAGAAGTAAGTAATACTAAAGAATATACTTATATATTTCTTAAGTATATTATTACTAACTATAGAATACTTAAAGGGCCTCTAGCTGTTCACTATGATTTTTACCTACTTAGAGCGACAGACCTCCTAACTCCACGCCTCCTAATAATACATACAGCTTTCAGTTATATAATCCCTAACGACCTCCTAAGTCTCTAACTACCTCTCCTAACCTCAGCCGCACTTATATATACATACAACTTCACTATCTTTAACTTCACTTTAGTAATAATATAGTTTATAATTACTTAATTACTTAATTACTAACTACTAAACTATTAACTTATCCTCTCTCTCGCGTATTACTTACGCTACTAATACTATCTCTATTACTACTTCACTATCTGCTATTCGTTACTATCGTTATCTTCTTATTCAATTAGGTTAGCTAACGCCTTTATAGCTATACTATTGTTAGTAACGCTCTCTCTATATAATAGTTAGCGTAAGGCGTACTTACTAATCCCTACTAGGCTTATACCTAAGCTTAGGCTATATCTACCTTAGTATTATAGAGGGTTTACGCGAAGAAGGGCTACTCCTTAGGATAACTAGAGATATATATAGCTTCTACTTTAAAGCTATTAGGGGTATTTATTACCTTAATCGTAGTATAGAGAAGGTCCCTTTTAGAGGTATTCTTAAGGACTCTATCTAATACTACTATAATAAAGCGCTCTTAATTAGAGTTAGAATACTTACTAAAGTTAAAAGCTTTATTTAGCATATAGATATTATTCTATATAGCGATATCTTTAGCTATTTTCTTAAAGAAGGGTATACCTAGCGTAGGGTTAGTATTCTTATATTCCTTATGTAGTGCAGATATTATAAAGGATTTATTATAGGTTATGAGGATAGGTTATTAACATAGGTTTAAAAGTAAGGAAGAAGAAAAGGGAAGGGTATGAGGCCTTACGTATAGTAGTAGAGCTTTTTATGCTTCTAGCTATAAGAACCTCTTATAATAACCTCTTTAGTTGAGGAGTTATCTCTATTTAGTAGCGTTCACCTCGCTAGAAGGTTTAGCAAAGCTGTCGCTATAAGAGCCTTAGTAACCTGTTTAGCCCTGATATAATCAGCCTTACTATGTATAGCGCCGCTAGCCCTGCGCTACGTAGCTAGCGCTATTGCTATTCCGCTAGTCTATTCAGCTAAGGTGTGCGTTTAACTTTATAATATTCAGAGGGTTTACCTACTAGTAAGAACGTATAGAGTTTCTATACTGTTTTCCTTAATTAGTAGAGGGCATAGGTTAAAGTACCTATATAGTGTTTCTAGAATTATGCCTACGTATAGGGTGAATTTTGCCGTAGTCTTTTGATAGGGGGGCTGCGTTATAACTATAAACTTAATAGAATACTTAAAGAAATTATATTAGATAGAGATAAGATCTTTACTTCTAACTTTTAGAAATTAATTATATTATACCTTAGTATTAAATAATTAATATCTACTATATTCTACTTATAGACTAATAGACAAATAGAATAGATTAACTAAATCCTTAAAACTTACTTCTATATTTATATTAATTATAACTAGAATAACTAAGTAGTACTACTATTAATAGTTTAATTTACTTATAATAGTATAATTAGAGAAAGTATTAAAGAATCCCCTTTCTATCTTAACTATAGATTTAAACCTACTACTTATAGAGAACTTTAAGTAAGCTTAGCTATAGTAAAAGTTATTACTTTAGTATAATAAATTAAAGATATCTAAGAGAATATATAAAAGGAGTTTAAATTTATATAATAATAAATAGTATAGTTTAGTAATTAATAAAGGATTAAGGGACTAACCTTAAAAGATGGAGATAACGCTTATTTTATATAGTAAAATATTAAAATAAAATAACTAAATAATAAACTTAACTATAAAAAACTTAAACTTTTTGAGATTTTATAAGTTATTTTATTACTTAACTATAAACTTAAACTTCTAGAAACTATAAGATATTACTTAGTATTCTACGTCTTACTTATTAAACTAGTTTTATAAGGATTATAAATAAATAATATTATTATTATAGAAGATAATAAACTAGAATATAAAGTAGAAAAACTACTTAACTACTAATATAGAGATAATAAATAGGAATACCTCATTAAATAGAAAAATTATAGCTATAAAGAAAATATATAGGAACCTAATAATAACCTACTTAACTATTAAGAAAAGATTAATAAATATATTAGAATACTTAAATATATTAACCTAAGAGATAGATTAAGTCTACCTATAACTATAGAAGAATTTAAGGGATATATAAAATATACTAATAAAAGAGAAGAATAAATATAAAAAGAAAGATAATAGAAACAAAAAGAAGCTAGAAAGTAAAGGATATAACTCCTATTTATATAAGTATAACTAAGAGAATACTTTTAACTAGTATAAATAGGAAAACTATTTATTTACTTAAGGATATTAGAAATAAACTAAGATAATACTAAAATATTACTAGTATTAAGTATTAAAAAACTTAGATTAATAAAGTTTAGACTAAAACTAAATTCTTATTACTTTAGATTATTTAGTACTTTAGTAACTTAGAAGTTATTTACTACTTACTTCTTATAAGTATCTAGCGTTAGAAGTATATTATTTCCTTTATTAATTTCTTATATTTCTTACTTAAAAGCTTTAGTTTAATACTCTTTTACTAGCTTCTTTATTTTATAAATATAACTTAAGTAACTAGTAGCCTCTACTATTTAAGTTTATAAATAAGTAAACTCCTAGTAAAGTATAAATAGTTTTTTACTAACTTTCTCTCTTTTTTTATCCTACTCTCTCTATTACTTATTTAATCTTTATACTATAATATAGTTAGTTATTACTTAGATAAAACTAAGATTAGGAGTTACTATATAAGTTAAAGCTATTAAAACGCTATTATAAAGCTTCTTTACCTTAATATATATATAGTATCTAGATAATTTCTTATTAAAATAGTAAGGAACTTTTACTTAAAAACAGTAAGTATAAAGTATATTACTAACTAAAGAATAAAATTTAATATATTTAATTAAAGTTTTACGTTTATAATCTTTAAGTTTAGTAATAACTAATTTCTTTTTTAATTTTTAAATATAACTTAATATAATATTAGTACTATAAATAAAATAAGAAGTATAATTAATAAATCCTTAACCTAAGACTAATAACCTACTTATATTAAGTCTTAAAGATAAAACTTTTAGAGAGGGGACCTAATATTATAACCTATTCTATATAGATAATAGTTAGCTAACCTACTTAAGTGTTAAGTAACTAAAATAGGATATTTATACTATAGGATTATAGAAATAATAAGGACTTATTTAAAATAGAAGAACTATAATATAAACTATATAATAATAAAAAGAACTAATAAAAGATAAGTAGTCCTAACTTAGGACTAATATAGAGAAAGTAGTTTATACTTAAGGACTACTTAGGAAATATTAGTCCTTAAAATAAAGAGACTACTTTAGACTTATATATAGTATAACTATAAGCTTAACTTATAGTTAAACTCTTATAGCTCTTTGTTATAGTTAGCTATCTAATAGTTAGGTCTGCTAATAGAAGCTAGGGATTAACACGTTCTAATAGTATACTAGGTTGTAGTTTAGGTTATAGGTTGTAGCTAATAGTAGATTAGGTCTTTTAGAGACTAAAGTAATTAATCTTAGGCTTAATAAGTAATTTATAGTAAAAGTAAGCTGAGAGTATCTTAAGGATAAATACTAAGTTAATTACTAAAAAGCTATAGAAGTCTAACTATAAAGTAAGCTTAAGGTTATACTATATATAAGTCCTAAATAGTCTTTTATTCTATTTACTAATTACTAGCTAGGTATTAGTAAGCGCTTAGTGATTACTAGTAAGCGCTTAGTAGTTCTAGCTAAATACTTAGTGATCTATATTACTTACTTAGTTTTATCTTATCGTTATATAACTTATACTATAGTTTTTCTATTTCTAAGTGAGTCTCTATTGTTCCTATGATCCTATAGTATAAATATCCTATCTTAGCTGCCTAACGTCTAAGTAGGTTATTTAGCTATTATCCTTATTTTATAGGTTATAATATTAAGTTCCCTCTCCTAAGGTTTTATCCTTAAGACCTAATATAAGTAGGTTGTTAGTCTTAGGTTAGGGATTTATTAATTATACTTCCTGATTTATCTATAATGCTAACACTATATTAGGTTGCATTTCTAATAATCCTACGATTTCTATACTTTATTGCTATTATCGTTCTCTCAATATTGCTGAGAATAGTTTTAAAGTTATGCCTTATTGTTGTTATCACTTAAAGGGGCTCTATTACAAAATGTTACTAGGATCTTTAGTCTATAGGGAGTATGTTACTATTAGTAGTATTTATTGTTCTTATAATACTTTAGATAATATAATTTACTAGTATAAAGTAGTATTTATTTAAGTTTTTCTTTCTAGCTAACTATTTATAGTAGAGCGATTAATAGTAAAGTCTTATCGTCTAGATAATGAAGAGGAGGAAACTAAGGAATTATTTTATAAGAGAATAGAGGTACTATAAAAGGCGTAGGTAGAAGTAAATAAAGCGTTAGCGAAGTTAGATTATATTTATAAGGCGAAGAGAATAGTTTTTAAAAAAGGTTATAAGGAGATATTAGTAGTTACTAAGGAGGATAAGGTGTCTAAAGGTCCTTCTACTAGTCCTTCTATATTAGAGGTTTAGTCTATAAGTAGTTTTAGTATACTAGACTTAGATTTAATCTTTAATTAGAATCTTATTACTCTAAACTTCTTATTAGGAGAGTTTTAGTTATACTCTAGTATTCCTAATTAGATAAATAGTTTTCTTTGTTATATTAGCTAAAGGCGTGCTAATTATAATTATAGAAATAGAAGTTATATCCTTTACTTTCTAGCTTCTTTTTGTTTTTATTATAGCTCTTCTTAGATTTATCTTTCTCTTTTGTTAGTATATTTATAATATTCCTCAAACTCTTCCTAGGTTATAGGTAAGCTTAGTTTATCCTTAAGGTTAATATAGTTAAGCGTTCTAATATACTTATTAATTTTATCTTAATAGTTAAGTAAGTTATTATTAGGTTTCTATATATTATCTTTATAACTATAGTTTTTCTATTTAACGAGGTATTCCTATTTATTATTTCTATAGTAGTAGTTAAGTAGCTTTTCTACTTCATATTCTAGTTTATTATCTTCTATAATAATAAGATCCTTTATTTATAATCCTCATAGTGCTAGTTTAAGTAGTAAGATATAGAATACTAGGTAGTATTTTATAGTTTTAGGGAGTTTAAGTTTGTAGTTAACTAGTAAAATTACTTATAAGATCCTAAAAGGTTCAAGTTTTTTAAAATTAAGTTTATCGCTTAGCTATTTTGTTTTGATGTTTTGCTATATAAGGTAGGCGCTATCTCCCTCTTTTAAGGTTAGTCCCTTAATCCTTCGTTTGTTACTAAATCTAGTTATTCTTCATTATATAAATTTAAGTTCTTTGTATACGTAGTCTTAGATATCCTTAATTTTATATACTAAGGCGATAGCTTTAACTATATCTAGGCTTAGTTGAGGTTCTCTATATACTATTAGCTTAAATCTATAGTTAAAGTAGAAAGAGGATTCCTTAGTGCTTTTTTCTACTACGCTATTATAAGCAAACTAAGCTATTAGTAGTAGTACTACTTAGTTATCTTAGTTATAATTAATATAAACGTAGAGGTAAGTTTTAAAAATTTAGTTAACTTATTCTGTTTATCTATTAGTCTATAGATAGAATGTAGTAGATATTAATTATTTGATGCTAAGTTATGATATAATTAATTTCTAAAAGTTAGAAATAAAGATTTTATCTCTATCTAATATAATTTCCTTAGGTATTCTATAGTTAGTAATAATATATTTAAGAAATATATAGGTATATTCTTTAACATTACTTACTTCTTTATATAGGATAAAGTAGGTATACTTTATAAGTTAGTCTATAATAATAAAAATGCTATTATAATATACTCCTATAAGGGGTTCTTAAGACTTTAGTAACTTAACGATAAAGTTAAGTAATATAGATTACTAAGTAGTTTATAGTATAAGTAAAGGTTATAGTATACTATAAGGTTAATATTAAGTAGGTTTGTTTTTAAAGTAAACCTTATAATCCTTAATTGCTTTTACTATATATTCTCTAGTAACCTTTTCTCTATACTATTATTATAGTTATTTTTAGGTTTTTATGATTCCTTAGTAACTATATATAAGGTGAGCGTGAAACTCTATAATTGCTTTATTATCTAGTTTACTAGGTAGGCTAATATTAGATTGTCTAGCTATTATTAAGAGTTTAGTAGCTAGTATTAGGTCTCTATTATTATTTCTTTTGAGAATTACCTAGGTTTCTTTAGGTATTAGGATATTATAGTCTAGTTGTTAGCTAAGAGCGTTAGCTCTGCTGTTATCTAATCCTTTTTAATAGATAATTTAGAAGTTAAATTCTAATAAGAATTCTAACTATCTTACTTATTATTTATTTAATACTTTTAAGGTTATAAAGTATAAGAGATTCTTATAGTCTAAGTATATAAATACTTTATAGATTATTCCTAAAAGTTTAGGCTTCTATTCCTTAAATGCTTTAATAATTGCTATAAGTTCTTTATTATAGATTTAGTAGTTTAGCTTTAGTCTATAGAGTTTATAAGAGAAGAAGGTATATAAGTATAGCTATCCTTCTAAGTCTTATTACAATAATTATGCTCTAAGGGTGTAGTTTAAGGAGTTTAGTTCTACTTTAAACTATTTAGTAGGGTTTAATATTATTAGGACTAGTTTACTGCTAATAAGGTCTTTAATTTCCTAGAAAGCTATTTACTATAGTTTTTCCTATATAAAGGGGGTATCCTTATAGCTAAAGTTAGTAAAAGCTATATTAATTTTACTATAGTTCTTAATAAATTTTTAGTAGAAATTAATAAAGCTTAGGAATCTTTAGACTTCTTTAAGGTTTTTAGGTATTAGCTATTCCTTAATAGTTTTAACCTTATTTTCTGATATTTAAACTTCTCTAGAGGTAATAGTAAATCTAAGGTATTCTACTTTTTAGGTATAGAATTTACTTTTCTTAGGTTTAACTAGGAGTTTAGCTTCCTAAAAAGCTTATAAGATATAGTAAATATCTTCTTTATATTTCTTAAGTATTAGTAAGAATATGAGGATATTATCTAAATAGATAACTATATAAATATTAATATATTTATATAAGACTAAATTAATTATATTTTAGAATATAGTAGGGGCGTTAGTAAGACTAAAAGGTATAATGAGGTATTTAAAATATCCTTTATATATCCTAAAAGTAGTTTTCTATTCTTCTCTTTGCTTTATTTTAATTAAGCTATAAGTACTTTTAAGGTTAAGGGCTATAAACTAGTTAGCTTTATAGAGAAGTCTCTTTATTTTATTAATAAGTAGTAGTAAGTAATGATTTTTTATTATTATTTTATTAAGCATATAATAGTTGATATATAGTTATAATTTTTTATTTTTCTTAGGTATAAATAGGATTAAGCTTCTTACTAGTAATATTAAAGGTTTAATATATCCCTTTTTAAGGTTTTCTTTAAGGTATTTATCTAAAGCTTCTATTTCTATTTAGTTAAGGTTATAGATTTTATTAAATTATAGTTCTTTTCTTTCCTTAAAGGTAATCTTATAGTTAAAGCTTATATATATAAGTAGTTTAGTTTCTAACTTAGCTGTAAAGAGTTTCTTATAAACTCTATATTCTTCTAGGATAGATAGAAGCAGATTATTCTTTTATTTGAGATTTATTGTTATTAATAGTTAAGATATAGCTTCTTTTGCCTTAAGGTAGTAGATATACTATTTTGCTATTACTTATTATATTAGCTTATTTAAGGCTTATTCCTTATAGTGCTACTTAAGGATTAAACTATTATAGTCTTATTAGAGTTAGCCTTTACTCTAATCTATTTATAAGTTACTTATTTATAGCTAGAGTAGTCCTAATATTATGTTATATATTCTTATATTAGTAATATTAAATTAGATTCTTTTTTTTTAATCTAAGTAGCTTATCTTAAGGGGCATAGTCTTATTATAGATAGTACCTCCTTTATACTTAAATTCTTCTCCTTCTACTATATATAGGGGGTATAGTTATTCTTTTCCTCTCTATTATACTTCTAGCTTATTAATAGCTTAAGGGGTAATAAAATTTGCTTTAGCTTTACTATTAATTAGCATAAGTATTATTTTATTATTAATAGTAACTTTAAGTTCTATATTATTCTTATATCCTTATAATATCTAGTAGATAGATCTTTTTCCTATTACTTATTATAATCTATTATTAGTAGGTAAGTCTAGTTTTTTAACTATTCTAGTAGTCTTAGATAAGTAATTTACTTTCCTTCTTATATAGCTTTATTAATACTATTTTTATAGATTCTAACCTAAAGGGGTTTTAGTCCCTTTATTATAACTCTCTATACGTATGCTTTTTCTTAATAGTATACTTAATATTTATCTTATTAGCATTTATCCTATTTTATATTATTATTATACTAGTATCTTATAGGAAACTAAAGGCTTAGTTAGTTGTATGTTATTTCCCTAAGGAGCATTTGATATCAGCTTACTACTTAGAAGCCCTACTAGGCTTATGCTAGGGCTTAGGCTACGTCTGCCTTAGTATTATAGAGGGTTTACGTGAAGAAGGGCTACTCCTTAGGATAGCTAGAGATACGTATAGTTTCTATACTAAGGCTATTAGGTCTTATTATTACTATAATTGCTTAGTAGATAGGGTCCTTTAGAGGGGTATTACTAAGGGCTCTATTTAATATAACCTTAATGAAGCGCTTCTAATTAGGGATAGAGTATATATTGAACTTAAAGGTTTTATTTAACGTATAGATATTATTTTATATAGTGATATCTTTAGCTATATTCTTAAAGAAGGGTATATTTTGCGTAGGGTTAGTGTTCTTATATTCCTTACGTAGTGTGGATATTATAAAGGATTTGTTATAGGTTAATGAGGAAGAGGAAGAGGAAGAGGGATAGGTATAAGGCTTTATACTAGCAGAGTTTTTATGCTTCTAGCTATAAGAACCTCTTCTAACGACCTCTTTAGTTAAGGAGTTATCTCTTATGTAGTAGTATTTATAGAACCTCGCTAGAAAGTTTAGTAAAGCTATCGCTAAGCTATGCGAGCCTTAGTGACCTATTCAGCCTTAATATGATCAGCCCTGCTATGTGCGGCGCCGCTAGCCCCACGCTACGTAGCTAGCGCTATTGCTGTTCTACTAGTCTATTCAGCTAGGGCGTGCGTTTAACTTTATGCGAGGGTTTGCCTACTAGTAGGAACGTATAGGGTTTCTATACTGTTTTCCTTAATTAGTAGAGGGTATAGGTTAAAGTACCTATATAGTGTTTCTAGAATTATACTTACGTATAGGGTGAATTTTGCTATAGTCTTTTTGTGGGGGGGCTGCGTTATAACTATAAACTTAAAGGCTTAGTTAGAAGACTGCAATATTATCTTTAAATAGCATTATTATCTATTTAATTATCTTAGCTATTAAGTAGACTTCTTAAATAAGCTTACTATTAAGTCTTTAAGGATAGAAGCAGTAGTTATATTTATCTCCTATATGTTCTTTACACTTATTATAGAAATATTAAGGCTAAAAGAGGGTTTAATAGAGTTAGTAGTTACTTCTAAGCGTAAGGTGGTCTTTTATATATAGCTGAGGGGTATAGTTTTAGTCTTATTAGTCTACTAAGGTCCTATAGAAGTATTATTGCTATTTATCTTAAAGTAGGTTAATTTCTTAATACTTTAGAAGTTACTTAGCTTAGTTTTCCTAGTTATTAAGGTCTTCTTTAGAGCTAAAGTTATCTATACTAAAGGTAAACCTATAAGTAATCTCTACCTAAGTATATTATTAAGTAACATTATAAAGTTCATTTAAGTTATAAGGTAAACTCTTACCTTTTCTAAAAGTCTAATTGCTAGTTATACTAAGGAGTTATTATTTTATTAATAAGTTATATTAATATTTTAGTTCTTCTTCTAATTCCTCTTTAACTTATTCCTCTATTTCTTAGTTGATTTACTTAATTTTAGTAGAGTTTCTATATATATACTTTTATCGCTCTATATATAAAAGTATAGCTCTAAGTTATCTTTCCTATATTAAGTTATATAGTTTATCTTAGATTTATTCTAAATATATAAGTTTAGCTAATTAGAGGTATATAAGTTTCTATTTATTATTATCTTCTAACTCCTAGTTTTAAGTTTATATTATAGAAGTATTAGTAGATTCTAACTACTAGACTTATAGTATCTTATTAAGTTATTCTATAGGTTTTCTAGCGATTTTACTATTACTATAGTATATTATAGCTAGGGTCTTAGGCTTAGAAAGATAATATCCTAAGTTTTCTTTATTATTAAGGTAAATTTAGTAAGTATTATTATAGTATTTAGTCTATAACTAGGATGTATATAGAGTTTTTATAATTATATTAACTTATTAAGGTTGCTTAGCTACTAGCTTCTAGGGAAGTTTCTTAGGCTGTTTATAATCTCTAGCGATATACTCTTATCTATTGTAGTTATAGTACTTAAAGTTCTAAGGTTTTTTATTGTTAGGTTTAGTTATTATGCTAAGGTTTATAAGTCTACTATGCTATCTATAAGTAATATTTTATTAAGTACTATTCTAATTATTATAAGGTTAGTTATTATTCTGCTAGTTATTAAACTTATGTTATAGTTACTATTAATACTTATATCCTATATTAAGGTTTAGTCTCTTTTCCCCTTTCTCTTTATAGCGTTTAAAGAGTTAGTTGTTAATTTTAATAGCATATTTAATATAGTCCTTAAAACTAAAAGGTATATTAACTTTAGCTATCTCATCCTTAACGTTATCCTTAAGTCTTTAGTAGAAGGTAAAAACCTTACTTTTATTAGTTATATTAAGTTAAGAGGCAATTCTTTAGAACTTAGCTATATAGAGGGAGGTAGACTTAGTTTATCTAAAGTAAGCTAAGTTATGCTTAGCTTATCTCTTCTTATTTAGTTCTAAAAAGAGTAACTAGAAGGCCTTAATATATCTTATAAAGCTAAAGAAGATATCCTTAACTTCTTAGCTATACTTTTTAATAGGGTTATTAAGCTATTCCTACTAGAGGGGTTTAAACTAAGCTAAGGCTTATCCTCTAAGGAAAGTAACTATATATATTATATATTTAGTTTTATTCTAAAAAGTACTTATATAGAAGGCTTAATAAGTTTATATCTAAACTAAGTATCCCTTAAGTTATCCTAAAGTCTTATTAAAAGTAGTAAGTAAGTTAAGTTTAAGGTGTTCTTATCTTTTAACTAAGGCTAAGATAACGTTAGCAATAGCTTAGAGGGTAGCAACTTCTTTTTCTAAGTTCTAGTTCTTATAAGCTTATTCCTAGAGTTTGCTAAGGGCTATAGCATTCTAGTTAAACATTTCGCGTATTACCTTAAAGTTATTATTAGTTTTATTAAGCTAGCGCTTAAGTTCTTTAGTATTATCCTCGCTATTTAAGTTATTTTTTATTTTCTAATCTCCTAGTTCCTAGGCTAAGTTCTAGGTAGTTTATCCTCTTAAAGTAGACGAAGATCTAAAGGTAAGTTACTTAACTAAAGCGTAGGAAGATATTATTATTTATTACTATTAGTAGGGATTAATAGTTAACTTACTAAATAGGAGTAATTAAAATATTATAGTTAGCTATCTAATAGTTAGGTTTACTAATAGAAGCTAAGGATTAATATATTCTAATAGTATACTAAGTTATAGTCTAAGTTATAAGTTATAGCTAATAGTAGATTAAGTCTTTTAGAGACTAAAGTAATTAATCTTAAGCTTAATAAGTAATTTATAGTAAAAATAAGCTAAGAATATCTTAAGGATAAATACTAAGTTAATTACTAAAGAGCTATAGAAGTCTAACTATAAAGTAGGCTTAAGGTTATACTATATATAAGTCCTAAATAATCCCTTATTCTATTTACTAATTGCTAGCTAGGTATTAGTGAACGCTTAGTGATTACTAGTAAACGCTTAGTAGTTCTAGCTAAACGCTTAGTAATCTATACTACTTACTTAGTTTTATCTTATCGTTACGTAACTTATACTATAGTTCTTCTATTTCTAAGTAAGTCCCTATTATTCCTATGATCCTATAGTATAAATATCCTGTCCTAGCCGCCTAACGTCTAAGTAGGTCGTTCAGCTGTTATCCTTGTTTTACAGGTCGTAACACTCTTTAGTAATTAACTTCTTAGTATTTATCCTTATAGATACTCTTAGCTTACCTTTACTATAAATTACTTATTAAGCCTAAAACTAATCACTTTAGCCTCTAAAGATCGATCTACTACTAGCCTATAACCTAACTACAACCCTAGTATACTATTATAACGCGTTAATCTCCAGCTTCTGTTAGCAGACCCTACTGTCAGATAGCTAACTATAACACCTCCTTACTTATAGTTACACTTAATAGAACTTACTAGATCCTACGAAGTATAAATAGGATGCAACTAGCCTTATGCAGTAGGATTCTAGACGTCGTGCCTTAGACACACTAGGATGCTGGTTGCTGGTCCAGTACCAGTGCTCTGTGTTTCTGAATAGAAGCTTAGTTAGAGACGAGAACGGTGCTGATCCCAGTCACACTAGTAATCACTCCTCTGCGGGTCATCAGGGCAAACCTCGGTCCCACAGGAGATGCATCCATCTCGAGAGCCCACCTCCGACTTTTCAAGCCATGGGATGGACATCGTAGTAGGGCGGCCTTTGTCCTCATAGCACACAAGATGGAGGAAACATAGCCAGCGCTCCACAACGCACAGAAACGAAACTTCCGAAATCCACTGGACAGACGAGATGGGTCGGGTCATGGTGCGCGGTAGACGAATGGCTGGGGTCGCCCCGAGAATTGGACCCTCAAGGCCGCTTGCGCGGGGTGGCAAAATTGACTTGCATGGAACAGCTACCGCATGAATGTTCAATGCAAGCTTTGGCACAATTATAAAAGAGTCTTAAAATAGCAGAATCTGGCGGCAATACCTCCAATAGCCGGCACGGACGACGCAGTACTCGCGATCTCTTTACCTGTTATGCTGCCAGTCTTATTGAGCTATGATGCGAATACTTGTGAGCCAAAGTCAAATGTGCGGGACTCGGAGTTGATCAGAGGTTGTGGGACTGTGAACAAGTTCGATTTCTTACTACCTGGTCTGTCGGGACCTTGACAGCTTGTTAGACTAACTATACAGAACGGCTTCAGTGCAGCCTAGTGACAGCATTGATGCGCCAGGGTAGAGACCTGTACCTCAGCTCCAGACTGGTAAGGCCGTAGATTGCATGCGGGCAGACTTTGAGAAAGAAGACATCATGGCTTATTGAAGCGCCGGGCGCAGCAGAGTAGGAAGACCGTTGCCACGGTGATGTTGTCCACAGGTCAGCAACGTTGGGCCAGCTTGCTCCAAGGCAACTCAGCCAACCTGCGGAGAGCATCGCAGATTACCGCAAAACTTTCCTCGGCCAGAGAGGAGGGCCATCGTGGTCTGGTGGGAGCTGTCACCATGCAGGGTGACAACAAGATGCGCAATGATGACTCGGTGACAAGACACAGTGGGCTAGAACCCGCAGGCCAGTAGTGAATGCAGAGAGCCCCTCTAACAGAGACAACATCGTGGTCAACTGGTGATTTGAACTGTGTTGCTCGGTTGGTGGATGCGTTATTCAGGTCAGTCGACGGATCGAGGGCTCGGGCAATGTAGCCGGATCATGGAAGCCTGGGTCGAAGTCGCTTCATCAGATCCCAGAGGCCGTAGTGCTCAGCGGTAATCTGTTGGCAGCGCATGGCGAACCTACAAGTACGTTAGCACGGCAAATGATCACTTTGGACAAGCCTTGGGTACCAACACTAACAAGTACAAAATAGCCCTGGTTTAGAAGGAGACGGCCAGCCATGGGCATGTCGCGAAATAGTTCACGGCGTTGTTGAGCAGGGATGTCGAGAGAACGAGGAGGACGAGAATCGTAATAAAGCAAGGTAGGCCGTGGCTGGAACAGGTGCAAAGATGTCCAATGCAATGGGATTCGTCCGTGATGACCTCTTTGGCAGGGGGACTCGGTCCGTTGAGACGCAGATGGGAATTCTCGGGCCGGGCGTATTTGCAAATTGTCTTGGTCAGACTTGGAGTTACTTTCGAAAAGCCAATCGACCCCGTGCCGCCGTGCGGTTCGGGCGGCCGGGAGCTAGAGATCTGAAGGACGTGAATAGTCCATGGAAGGAAGGTACCCACTTGTGCCTTCCAGGTGGGAGGAAAGACGTCCTTGGCTTTTGTGGTAGGGAAGGCTTTTTCATTCGAACGCCAGCTGACAAGTGGGAGACGTCCAGGAAGAGTTAAGGGGTTCTATATTTAAGCCTTGGGCATTCAATCCCTAGGACATGCCGGTGAGCGGTTTTGTCTCGTCTGTCGAGGGGGAAAGGTCTTTCTGCAATTGTGCTCACAGCGAGGTACGGTGGTGGTGAAGATGCAAGTGTCAGTTGAGGTGTAGATGCCAGAAGTGCAGGAGCGAATGCGCTGGACGGAGGATGCAGCTAGGTAAGACAGTTGCACTTGCTTTGTTCTGGGCCATGTTCCTGCCGTTTTGATCGCCAGCAGTGCCGCTCAACGTTTCGCCTCCGTTCCCAACGTAAATTCTTCACTCGCAGCTGCTGTATCAACGCAAGCCTGCAAGAGACTCTCTGCTGGCAGAGCAGTCCTTTTACTTTCTGAGTCCCTCAGCGTCCGCGACAGACTAGATTTGTACATGGTCTCCTTTCGTATTTATTATCTTGATGGTCTGCTCTATCTGCCCCTTTAACTCCAGGGAAAACAGCCTGAGAGTCCAAGATCAACATCCAGAATCATGCGCCGACGGTAACTTGTGAGTGTCGGGACAACTTAGGTGACCGGTCGTAATTCATGAATGAAGTCGGATTCTGGATTCCATTGTTCCTCGTCAGGCACCGATTGTAGTAGGAAGCCCCGGATCAATCATGATGAAGAGCGGGTTCCTAGCACGGTGGGTCGGAGCGGGCAAATGTGCCTCGACCACTGCAGCGCAAGTCAAGTACCAGGAATTAGTTGCTCAGACGGGAGTCACACGTGAATGAATCCTTGAGAATCAGAAATTCCGAAGCGCTCCGAGAGCGGCTACTTTTGCTAAGGACCGCAGACCAACACAGAGTGCGAGACGTCGCCATCGCTCCTGCAGAGGACGACGTCTTTTTCTGAGGACTACGCAAACGAAGGTGGGGATGATAGTTCCCATCCTTAAGTACCTGACATCATGCGTTCAGCTATACCAGTTACCAGGGTTGTGCTATGTTTCCTCCACCCCTCAAAGCCTCGTTTTGAGGTTTGCTGTAGATAACCACTGATGAATGCAACTAATCATCTTTCTCAGCAATCCAGCCCGATGCAATCCATTGTGTGTCCAACTAAACGAACGTTCGCTGTTTTTTTATACACAGCCGTACAGTTGTAGAGCTTCACCTTGCTGTTCTTCCATTTTTCCTACCACAGATGCCGTCCGATCATGCGATCTGATGAAGAACCAGTGAGTCATTGGAACAAGCAGAAACACCGAGATATAGCTCAACAGAATGCACACCTCCGCCGTGCTGGCGAGGGGCATGCCGGAAAAACTCCTTCAACATTGCAGCTGCGGCTTTGTTATCGCGTTTTAAAAAGAATCTACAACCATTGTCTAATGTGTCCATGATTAAGCAGGCATGGCGACTACCGTGACTACATCCTCCGTCAACCCTGGTCATTACAACTGACTCCGTTATTTGCAAGTGCTCTGCTGACTTCAACCCGTCCGTAGTTCAACAGGGCGTCCAAGAAGGAATTCTTACGAACCGGCCCCAGTACAACGAGGTCCGGCTGCTAGAGCCGTACGCCCTTGCACCTTTCTTAGGCAGCACGGCGAGAAGAATCACGCATACCAGCGCAGCAAGTTCATGTCAGCGACCCATACAAAAGCTCTACTAGACAGCCCACCATACTGATCTTCCACATCAAACCCTCTTGCCGTGAGCCAATTCCCCCCTCTTCATCGCCGCCTTTGCCAAGCCATCGCTGTCGAGATCCACGGCGCCTTATCTCCATGCTCAGCGTTTCCCTAAGCGAAAGTTGCCAACAGGGCGGTAGTGATGGTCTCTTCAGCTTGCTGCCGATTTGATCCAGCAGGTTTGGCATTCCGGAGCAGATGCGGGATTCACCGATCGCGTCGTCGAAGTTAGAGGCCGGCTCAGGTCTAGCCACATACACGCCGGTTCGCTTTCTGCGTTGCTGTCGTTATGCGTCGAGGCAGATTCCATTACTTATGGCAATAGAGAGTCCCGCGACTTACAATCACATCTGATCAGTCCGCGTGGATAGTAGCTGGGGACCACTGGCGCATGTATCGTATCAGTCAATGGTGAAAGGGAATTCAGGTATACCAGCATCGGAAGAGGGCGACCTAGGAGGAACGATGTTCATGCCAGACGAACTTTGTCTAGCTCTGTTGATTGACCGAAAGTCGTGCCGTGTTCTGGGGGTACCTTGACTGCCCCAAAACACAAAGAGAAGGCTATCTCCCTATCCGTTCATCCATCCCGCAACGTCGGAGGGGAGATGAGGACGAAGTTCCCGCGTGTCTACGGAGAGGCCATCACGTTTCGTTGGATGATTTCGCAGTCGTCATCGTCATTCTGCTTGCGAGCGTTGTGCCCGACACCCTGACTGTCGTTCGCGCGGGCGGATGACTTCTAGCCTTCAGCCTTCGCTGCAGGCCTCAGGTTTTATCGTAGACCCGGACTTGCTGTTGTTCAACATATAGTGTTCGCGGTGATTCTCAAGCCAGGTTCGCAAACACCTATTCGTTCAAGGAGGTGGTGGGGGGAACGTTCGAAAGACAAGGGCAGTTGTGTGCAGGCAATGATAGACTCGTGAACAATTCCTATGGTGGCGCTACGCGAGCGACTCCCGGAAACCGTGACGACAACGACCCTGGTGTGGACGGAAGCCTGCGATGTTGCAAATACACTTCAATTCTGCCGATGCAGCATGTTGTCTCAGACTAATGCCTGAATCGACATCTTGTGCGGACAGTGCGTTGGCGGTCGTCAATGGCGTTGACAGCACAGGCACTATGGATTCCTTCCACAGTCGCCGAGTCCAGCAACAGTCTACATCGGATGTTGCGGATGGCTCAAGTAGCCTGCTCCAGACGCCGGACTGACTGGTCCAATCCCGGCGATGAAGATGTGAGATATCTGTGGGACCCATTCTCGTGAATCTTGTCGCGACTCGCCCGCAGTTTGTTCCCCGCTATCGCGATCTTGCTGGCACAATTGCGGAACCTCTCCACCGGGCTGAGGACGTGGAATGGCATCGTCTGTCGACAAGGCGCTGTGAAGCTATTGGGGTGTTACACATATCCAATGCTCCATCTCTTTGGTGTAGAGGAACAGCGTGTGCCTGGGATGGACTATTGGCTATCAGGACGGCGATCAGGAGGAGGTTGAATTTGGCCGAGTTGAGGTCTGGGATGCCGAACCTGATAGATAGAGAGCGGCTTAGGTCCACCGAGTCACCATCCCAAACACGCTGTAGGGAGATGATAACGATGACAAATGTGGTCAATGGCGTGGGTCCCTGAGATCTCTCTGACCAGATTCCTCGCCTCCACAGCCTCTCCTACCACTCAGTCTCAAATCCTGCAACCGTGGCCCCGGAGTCGTCCTCTCGAGTCCGCACTACTTCCACGAAATTCCGTAGGCCCGTAAGCGGTCATGGAGCCCGTGGAGATTGCACGGGAGATACCTCGCTCTGACGACTGTATAGCTGATGCTCATTGGTGCCGTTCTGGCCAGCGATGATACTGGCTAAATGATCGCAGTCTTACTCATAGTGTGCCGCCTCCACCAACGACCAATCATCTCCATGAGCGTGAAGACTCGCTGGTTCTCTCGGGTTTCCAATGCCACTCCTGCCGTGACCGCTGCTGGGCAGTGTGGGTGTTGGACCAGCCATCCTGGACGGCCCGTCCAGGACCCTCCCCCCCCCTCCACTTGACCGTGGCGCTGACGCTGGGATTTTGTCAGCTGAGGGCAGGCATCAGAAGCTCTCACATCCAAGAGCCAAGGCAAGGCAGTCTCACGTTTCATCGAGGCACTCGTTGGTCGACGCGGTTCGGAGGCAAGCGGAACGACTCAACGTGGTCGCAGGGGGCGCTGCTCCATCGAATCAGGTGTGCGGGCAGTGACAAGAAGCCCAACGTGGCTAAAGTGCGGCTGTTAAATGCCGTGACGTGGGTGATGGGTGCATGGACAGCTATCCTGCCCAACAATGGTGGAAATCCCGTTTCTCAGAAGTTTGGTTGGAACCTAGAAGTCCTAATGAGTGTTCTCAGCGCATACGTTCTTCCCGTAAGCGCACCATCGCCGAAGGATGGTGCGCAGAGTGGTGCGCAGAATGGTACGGGTCTCTGGTTGGCTGCAAAGATGTCTTGCTATAAAAAAAAAAAAAAAAACCCACTGCAGATTATGGACAAGAACGCGGAGACGAACTGCCTTCTGCAAGTCCCTGGGCGCAAATTTCCACCAGTGCCCCTACACTCAGGTATCCTGCACTCCGCGTTGCTGGGATTTTTCCCAGCGCCGCACTGTACGGAACGTACCTTGAGGGGCTTGCAACTCATGCTGTAGAGGAAGTCGCGGTTGTTGCTAACCCCGCCCGGAGAACGCGTCGCGTACGCGAGGCACCCTGATAAATACCTGGTCTATGCTCCCACGCATTCAATTAGCTCCCCACATATCTGGGTGGAGGTATGCGCTGCGGTTGGTCACTAGTAGGGATGCACCCTAGGGCATCGTAAAGGGCATGCATTAAAGTAGTGGGTAGCACATTTCCAGCTGTGCACGCCCTCTCTCATGTCTGATCGTTAATATCGCATGGTCTGCTGGTCTAACACAAATGACACGTTCGCGGTCTTGGGTGGCTGTACTTGTCCCTTGTCATAAACTTGGGCGAGTGCGTCCGCAAATGTTCTAGCCGCAGGCCCTGATTTTCAGGACATGCGAATGCTGACGGAAGGACTTCTCGCCGACGTCGTGATACTTGGGGACATGCAAGTTTGGACGGAAGGAACCCTCATCCACGTGTCCCGGATTTCGGGATTGCTGATTGATCCTCATTTTGTCCATTGCGCGTCTCTTTCTTCCACTGAAAGCGGCAAGGTGCAGTGCAATGCCAGCAACAAGAGCTCCTTAGACGTGAAAAGCTTTGCTCCATATGCAAAGCATCGCGCGTCTCGAAACCGCTGGCGTCCCACCACCACGATAACGGAAGGGCAGCGGGGAGGCAGAGCAGCCACAAGGGATGGAAATGCATGCGACTTGTACTTGGAAGGAAGTTGCAAGTTCATTTTTGGTGCTGTGGTTGCATGCCTAAAAGCCGTCGCGGTTAGTGTGCGTCCTTGTCAGTGTGTGGGAAAACCTCGGGGGAGCCGGCGTGGAAAAACGCCAGAACGCTCTGGTGACGTAGTGTTCTGGCGTTTTTTCGCCAGAACGCTCCGATGACGTAGTGTTCTGGCTCTTCTACTGCCAGAACACTACGTCACTGTTATATAATCACCACGGCCCACGGGACGGAAGGAGTGGACGGACCTGATGCACCTTCTTTGCTATCAGGTCGGGGTGGGAACGAGCTTGAAGCTTTGTGAGTACGTACCAGCGCTTGAAATTCTGTGGGCGCCTGGACAAGAGCCGATGATTCCCCTTCAGCATATCACTTTCTTGCCGACATCAGCTATCAGTCCCATGTGGTTCTTCGTCGCACCCACGGTTGGCGCGACGTTGGTCGGCAGCTTGTGCACGCCAGCCCACGGTCTCCCATGGATGCATTGCCTGGAGCAGAATATCTGCCCAAGCGGGATTGCAGTTGGATCGGGCGGGACGCCGAACCGGCCGAGTCAATACCGGTGTACGCTGGAGTCGGGCACTCGCCTCTGCCGAGATCGATGAGGACGGCTCCCGGGCTGGTATGCACCTTGGGCGAAGCAAACAACCAAACTGTCCGTTATCGATGCATTCGTGATGCAGGTCGCGCAACCAAGTTGATGTCCCTCCGTTGAAACATTTGCACGCACCATTTCCCTACCAATCGACGATGATGCTAGTCAGCTTCAGGCCCATCTTGTCCACATGGACAGCCTTCAAAGCTGTACCGCTTTGGAACGCGGTCCCGCGGTCGCTGCTCCCTCTTCATCCCCTTCCGTGTTAAGAGCTGACTTTTGGGCAGGTGATGCGTGCAACTCGAGCAGACGGATCCCAGCAAGCGGGCGGACTAGTTGGACCCTGTTCCCTTACATGAATCACCCCTTGAGGCACCAGCCGACAGGTAACAGTCAAGACACGTTGACACACCTACAGCACAACAGGGTTGACCAAATTTCTACATTCGCGCACCGAGATCGCCCACCGAGAGACCGTGGTACGGAGCCTGAACCATTGCCTGGAAAGCCGGCTGCCGCGGCTGCTGTACGATAATGCCAGCATACGAAGGCACAAGACCGAATGGATATGCCCAGGTGGCTCCAGCCATGCAGAGATACTTTGTGGTGGATGTGCGGCTGTTGAGGGAGTATGGGACGGGTGGGGGGAGGCAGAGGACGTGAGTGTGTACAGCTTCTCCGAAAAGAGCTTGTACTGGAATCAGGTCTCGCTGGACCATTTCACCTTGTGCAGCTGAAGCACCTGCTCTTTTCCAAGCTGAAGACGCTGCTTCTAGGCAGAAACCCGTTTATCCAGAGCCTGGATGTCGCGGCCCGTGATGTTGGCTTAGAGCGTGCTCTCCCGCAACTAGCGCGTTGAGCTGTTAATACACCTGGCATTCTGGCTCTTGTTGGTTGGAATCAAGGCCCTGATGCAGTCGGTCTTGCTCTTGGCCGCTGAGGCGTCCGCGAATAAGTGCGAATCGATCCACATCGTCCCTCCCACACCCATGCACTGGCCCCGTTCACTGATTGTCCGAAGCATGCGCATGCCGGCCACCAGCTTGTCGAATGTTGCTGGATTCCTCAATGATATGGGCCATCTTCCGAGTCTGTTCAAATTCCGCCTGCTCATAAGGACTTCAGCGAAGGCGACACAAGATGGACTTGTCGATTTCGTGGGCAACGTCCGCCAACTCCGTCTTGGCGTCCTGGCCAATCTGCTTCCTATCCTCACCCAATAGCTTGAGGTAGTGGCCCAGCTAGCTGACATTGGACTTCCGCTGGATCTGGAGCCCCGCCCGCTGGAGAGCGAGTGCCTCTGCATCGCGCTTCTCGCCTACTGTCAGAAGCTGCTCCATCATGCTCAGTACCTCTGCGCACATCTCGACGGCTCGTCGATCAGCACGTGAAATCTAGCGTAAGGCAGCAGTGCATCTTGATTCCCGCTGAGTGGATAGAGTCAGAGGCGAAGCCACTACCTGCCAGCAGCTTGGAGGGGTCCAAGTTCAGCTCGCGATAGGATCGGCCATCAACCGACCGTTGATGTCGAGGTTGTTACGCGCCTTGAAGAAGCGGTTCTATAGTAGCCCACGGAGATGCTGGTGTTTTTGGGCTCGGCGGCAGATAGAAGTAGTCCGACATGATCATGCCTCGCAGACTCTGCTCCTTGCCGTCGACCTTCCGGGCAGAAGTGCTGCCTCGGCGGTCCAAAAAGCATAGGAAAGGAAACTCCAGCTTTCAATCTACCCTTTGCTTGAACTTCGCAAACGCAAGAGGCGCCTTGCGCTGGCCCAACTCGGCCCTTTCTGCGGCACCGGGTCGAGCATGTGGCTGCTCTCAACGCATCGCTGAATGGCAGTAGACAGGGCTTCGAGACTGCCACGTCGGAAGTAGACATTGCCGGTGCAGACGGACACCTCGAAGTACTTGGCGGCTCGTTCCATATAGACCTGAGCACGGCTGCGTGGGATTGCTTCGCCTCTCTGCCACAGCCACTCTCTGCCACGACCAAACTCAAATCTGATGACCGCGAGTTGGGAGTAACATGGTCAGGCCACTCGGCGAAGCTATCGCGCATCTTCTCCTTCTTCGTCGCCGCCTCCCTGAAGGGCGGGAACTTCCAACGCTCGACAGCCAATGGGCCGGCATTTTCCATCTTGCTGACAAGCTGGGCAGTGGGACTGAGAATGAGCATCATTGGGCGCAACGCCAGATCAAAATTCTGCGTGGCCTGGAAACGCTCAACGGCAAGAATAATGCAGTGAGAACTCCCGGTTGGAGATGGCGCAAGTAGTGGTGGACTTATGGGGGCCGGCAGCAAACTTGTCCATGGTCTCCAACCAAAAGTCCAGACCAGCAACCCCTGCTGCTATGGACATCGTCCACGAACATGCCCGTGACGTCCCGGCTCTTGTGCCCGCCACAGGACAGCGTCCAGGTCAACTTGGGAGTCTCGATCTAGCTTCGATATGGAAAAGTAAGAAGGGGCAATTGTTGCTTTGCCAAGTTGCTGCCCGCGCAGATGAGGCACGGCGGAGCCACGAGAGCTTCTCTCTTCGACAAGTCGGACCATGGTATCGTCTGGAGTTGAGCCCTCAGGCGTCAGCCCAGTAGGTCTGCGACGCCGCTTTCTTAGTGGACTCTTTGGACATGGTATCATCGGTGGCCGGTACTACCGTTTGCTTTGCTTTGCCTTCATTGTCATTGGTCCTGATCGTATTCGTACCCCTTGTCACCTGAAGGCTAGTCGTCTTCACGGTGATCTGGGGCAGGAACAAGGACAGCGTACTGCGGCGCATCGCGGGCAACATGTAGGCGCCACTTTGTGGAAGGCTGTTGCCGCCCCAGTCTGCCGGGCTCCGTTCGGTTCTACGCTGACCAACCAGAGAATAGGTTGTTTATGGAGACAAACTCGCGGTTGACCGTCGTGCAGCGGTAAAAGAATAAGTAGGGCGCGTTGTGAGTTCTTGCGAATAAGCAAGGGATGTCTGGTGAGTCTGAGCTGGACTATCTGAGGTATGTCTGGATATCGAGGTCGGCAATCTCAGCAACATTGCCTTGGATGGAAGAGACGGAGGAGTCGCACGTCACGTACCCTTGGATGCGAATGTTTTATTGTTGGAAGATGGGTGTCTTGTCGTCACGGATGGAGGGCGTATGCCGGTCCTCGGAATGCAGTAAAACTATCCTGGTGCTCTGCCAGACTGAGTGCTGCTGTCTCCATGCCCATCCCCTTTCATGGATGTCACAGCTGACTACGTCCCTGGGGCTTCCCACGCCCGAGATGCGCCGCTGCAAAGACAACTGGATCATTGACACAGCCTGCATCCTGCGCGTGGTATCCAACTCGAGACCCATCCGAACGTCGATGAGCAGGTGCTCATATTACAGACCATCGAGGCTGCCGATTCCAAGGGCGGTCTTGATGTGCTCTTGTGCTCTTGCTGCTGAAAGAAGTCGACCCAAACACGTCGCTTCTTCCCACTCATCTCATTCTGGAATTTTGTTCGTTATTTCTCGCGCAGGCAGTGTTGCGGTGCTCAAGATACGCCCTTGGAGGCCTTTTGGCTGAGACGTGACCTCACTGGCAATATGATCCGACACACGAGCGAGAGTGAAGCCTTGTCTTTGAACACTGCCAGGCCCTTGATTAGCATTGCGAGAGATGTCAACTCGAGCAAACTACCCGAGCTTTTCAGACTCTCAAAGAAATAATCACCTAACAATTGGTTGAATGTCTCGCTGTAGACTTGGTTGGCGACAGCCACAGACCAGCCATGACATTAGAGAAGTGGACAGTCAGCAAGGCGAGATCGCGTTGTCTGGTAAACGAGGCAGATGTTTAGCCAGAGGGTCTTGATGATTTCGGATAAGGTATCGTCTGGAGTAGGGCTAGACGCACGAGAGTCTGCGAACGATGCTTCTTTGGCGAGGCCATGCCATGAGGCGATGGCGGCAAAGCTGTCGGGGCCCAGGGATGAAACGTCCAGCTGTATCAAACAGTTGACATTGAGGAGGACGCGGACGTCAAGCGTGCTTTTCTCAAGCTTGCGAACAAGGTTCGTTGTTGTGTACATCTGCTTCAATAATGTCGTCGACCTGTTCATATCCTCAGACCTGATGGTCGCACAGCTCGCGAGAAGCGTGGTGGCTCCAGTGCCATCAAGTCTCGCAGACCTCACGAGCTTGTCGGATGTGAATCCATGGGCTTCGGGATTCAGTCGCATGGATGATCGAGCTTTGGGACCCAGACTCTGTTCCCGAGCACTGAAATGCAATGGTCCAGCCCTCAGAGAGTCCCTTCATCGAGCTTGTCAAATGCCGAGACACCATCCACCTTGATGTTAGGGATGTTTCATCAAATGGCAGATAGAAGAATACCTCCGTCTTGGCTGTGACACAAGCCGGGAAGAGCAATAACTCTGAAGTGATCATGGTGCCATCCGCCTTGGCCGGCTTCAGGCCGAGTGATGGTGCAATAACCTTCGTCTCTACGCCTTTGAGAGAGGCAGCAAAGCCCCCATAGAAGAGTCTTAGCTTTTGTTGTTGCCAAGACGTTTCTCAGACCATGTGCCTGGACACCGGAGCTGGCTGGGTTTTGGATCAAAGCGGAAGGCGTGTTCGAAGGAAGCTGCGCCACGAGCATACCGAAGTCTCTCTTTTTCAATCCCAATCTGCTCAGTAGAAAGACTAGCCGCTCTGCGTATCTAAAGCGAGAGGCCTCTATGCTTAAGTTTTCCGCCAGAGTTAGACTTCAGCAATGGTTGCTTGGGACAAGCTGCTTTGCTCAAGAGCGTGGACGACATCCTTCGACTAGCTGTCTAGCTGATGAATGATGTTAAGCGCAGTCTCTGAACTTTGTTCTCCGGAGAACGGGGGTGTTTTTTTGCTTCTCCTGCGACAGGGGACTGTGAGGCCTTAAGTAGGGTCCAGAGTCGCTCCCAGTCCTGTCCAGGCGAATACGAGAGGTTGTCTCATCAGGAAGTGAGGTGAGGCCAGGTGCCGAAGCCTCGAGTGCGTCGCCGATTGAGCTTTCTGACTCTTAAAGCAACAGGACTAGCTTTCAGGACCAGGTTGCAAATGTCAGATGTTGTCCGAGTGGTCAGGTGTTGGAACGATGTGATGCTCGTCTTAGGAAACCATTCCGAATCAATCTGGCGCGGAATATCGCATAGGTCTGCGGCTAATATCGCAGAGATCCTCAACGAGTCACAAAGTAGTTAATGCCAGTACAGGGTGGTGAGGTTCTCAGTGACAGTAACTCTTGAGAGCCTGCTAAATTTGTTCGTTTCGAAATGTTCGTCGCTATCGGTCGAGATACGCGACACTAGCTGTAACACAGTCTTGTGCTCCCACATGATGTCTCCATTCTGCAAGGGTGTGGCAGTGATGCGAGTGTGGCGTGCTGGAATGTGGAAGACACCGTCACCGGTCTTGTCAGCAGCAGCGGTGAAGCAGACCTCATGGTGAAGGAACCGTTGATGATGAGTATAGATGTCGTCCCAGAGGGTTGAAAGGGCTGTGAAGGGCTTTCAGACGAGCTCACTGAGCGCGACGATGACGGCCAGGTCTTCAAGGATGGGCGCAGAGATGCCGCGCCTGGGAATGCCGGATGAGCTGGTATGCGCTCCAGACGCTGGCCGAGGCACTACTTGCTGAGTTGAAATCCGTAATACTCCAGTTTCTACGGACTTTGAGCCGCAGGGAAACTTGCGACCCAGTACAGAGCTGGCTGTCTAAGCTCGATATGAAGACATCATCACCGTCAGCCTTGGGCTCTGCGGCATCACTGCTTCCGCAGCGGCTTAAAGCCTGCAGTCCGAGCTCCAAAATGGTGCTTGATTCAAGGCCCCTGTATCTCATCCTTACGGCGTCTGCAGCAGCTTGACCAGCTCGTCGAAGGAAAAGCCCAGGTGAGCGAAAATCTTATTGGTGGACGATCGAAACTTGGCAACGGCGTCTCAATAGGATCTCTGAAAACCTGGAAGTCTGTAAGGAAAGATCTTGCAAGAAGGGGAAAGGTTGCGGAGCCATACCCGATTCGCATGGCGCCGACGACTTGAAGTTAATCTCGGCCTTCTTAGCTGCAGATGCAGTCAGCGTGGTTAAGCCGTCGAAATCATTTACTGCCGTGAACAATCGTGGATGTTCTCGCCGCATTCTCCCTGATGCCCTGTTTCTTGACTGTGCGGTCGATGAACCAGTCGCAGCCAACAGCGATCATATCGTGGGCCGAGCGCAGGCTTCCATCGAAGAAACTCAAGAGGTGATCTGGGTCTCACATGAGGTTGAAGAGGCGTCACAGGCCCTTGGCCATCTCCAGGACGACTTCCTCTGAGTTGACATGTCTACGCCGGTCCTTGTCCTTTCAACTCCGTCGAAAAGCTCCGGCGTCTCTGCCGATAATCGAAACTGGAGGAATGATATTGGGAGCGGATCAATTCCTGTAGCAATCTCTAGCGCGCGGGTAACGACTTTCCTGGGCGAGGCATCCACCTTCCGGAGGATCTCCGCCCTGTAAATCATACCAAGTAGCACGTCTATGGATTCAGCTTCGAACATAGCATCCTGGATTGATTCTCTCGCATTGTAGAAATAGTAGCGAATCAGCTGCTTCGTGGAGGCTATCTCAGCACTGTTCAGAACAAGCCTCTGCTCGGGGGCCAGCAGCTTGGGCACGGTTGCTTTCTTTCTCTTAGCCAGCTCTGATATGCTTCCGAGCAGGTTCAGGGGCTTCAGCCTCAAATCCTGTCTCGGCCCAGCCTCAGAGCATTTGGCAAGCTCGGCTGAAACGACGTCTGCCCCTGACGGCCAAGCACTCTCGAGCTGCTTCTGAGCGTTCTCTCCATCCATTCTATCCGTCATTTAGCGAATGGAGCTCGTCAAATCGTTCTGTTCAGCTGATATCGTGGGAAGCTGATGATTGTTGGCCTGGCTCACCGAGTAGAGGGATGAAGAAGGTACAAGGAGGGACCCAGCCCATCGTCATGCAAGGGGCGCGATGGCGGCTTCTAATACTAGGTGGTGAGCATGTCGCAGAGCATCATCAATAAGCGCTTCAAAGACACGTTAGACACCGTCAAGGGCACCGACGAGACCGTGTACACTTCTCTCCACCAAGCGGGATGGCACGCTAAAGGCTCCTTCTGTCGTCCTCATGGGTAATGCTTCTTCTCAGATGGTCGAGGTCTGGGACGTGCCGCACTTCAATTCAGGCATGGTCGAGCTCAAGTGTGGGCGGAACACGGATCTGGCCGGCTGGACCTTTACTGTCAGTACGCCGCTCAAGAACGTGACGTTAACTCCTTCTGATGACGATTCGCCAGGGCTGCGCGCGGAAAAGGAGCTGGTCATGCATACCCTCAGTGCAAAATAGAAAGGCTTCAAGCCCACCGAAGACCGCGTGCAGCACATCTTCTGTGCCTTGGCCGAGGCCGAATGAACTGGGCCGGACAGCTACAGATGCTGGTAAGTGGAAAGGGGCGCCAGAATGAGGCTGTTCATAGGACAGAAGACAATCGAGTCCAAGGGGTGCTCAATTACGCCAAGCTCATGCTGACTAGCCAAGGAAAGTAATGACTGTTGTGAACCATGGACTTCAAGGACGACGAGGCGAGCAAGAACGGGCGTGTCAACTTCATCGGAACGAACAAGACGTCCAATGAGCCGATTCGGTTTGAGCAAGTTTGCGTCCGCGTTCGTGCCCAAAGAAGGCAGTTCTCCGAGGACGCGGCGATCGATGTTTTGGATAGGGAGCCTGTTGTTGAAGGCGTTGATGGGCACGAAGACGGTGCAGACAATGTTTCCAGGATGGCCGAACACGAATCGATTGTGGGCATGTTTGAAATTGCGCTCGGACTTTACATATGTCGGCATACTCGGTGCGGCGCGACGAGATGGATTGGTACCGCTTACTTAGGTATCCCCGTTGGGAGACATGTTCCTCCAGTATCATACGTATAGCTCGCCGCACCTCGGCCTTTCTCTGCTCAACCGCGGTCGGGGAGCTCGTGCGTGGACTCGAACAGTTGTATGCTGTCTGAACGCAAAAGGTCAGCCACTGTCAAGTCCTCGGAAGCGATGAGAGGGGATGGGAACAACCGAGGATCCAAAATTTCAAAGAGCCGGGCAGGGCAGCACAAGACAAGGCAGGCGGCACAATACGACATGTATCGGTTTGCGAGAAATGGTGCGCGTTGCGATCCGAACAAGCGATGGTTGCACTCGAGGGGCGTCATGTGGGGTTTTCTCATCGGCGAGGCAATCGTAGTGCACGTGTGGTTCAAGTGGCAGTGCTGGATCTTGCTCAGACAGGCGGTTGCAACTGCGAAAGGTAAGGCATTGGATGGGTTCCTGAGTTCTGATACATGCACGCACTGGAAAGAGGTACCCGTCACAGCGCAGGCGACCACCTTCCAGAAGCACTGTGAAGGAAAGTACAAGTTAAGACGAGCTGCGCCAATGAGGCGTCGCCTAGAGTGAGCTGCAGCTGGCGCTTCCTCTGGCGGGGCAGCTTTGGGTGGGGTACGTACCTTGAGGTGGTCGGCTGGGTAAGTACCTATCTCTCCGTACCTGCAAAATGTACCAGATGTCTGGTATATTTTGCAGCCGTCTTACCTAAGCCAACCGGGACCTCTTTCTCGGTGCCGCCCAAAAGCTACCTACCTAACATGGCCCGTCCTTTCTCATTGTGGAGTCCATTAGCCACACAATGGTGTGGCTGCTGTGTGTCCATTAGCGTCTCGATCAACATTGAAAGACTTGCGTTCGGATGACCCATAGTACCGCTTAAAGTATGTCAGCGAGGTTACTGGCGTCGGCGCTGGTCACAGACTAGGGTTTAATACTGCCTCAAAAACACCATGCATCAGTGTTATCCAGTGAGGCAGGCGGGAGAGGTGGGTTTGGAGGTTGAATCGCGGGGTTGACGCAGGGGTAGTGGGCTGGAGCCTGAACCGCGCTTTGTCCAAATAAGGGAACGAACATGCTGTCACCAGCGGCAGCAACAGCAGGATCATGCCATTGTCCACCGCACAGACCACTTTTGTCTGTTTGCTTTCATTGCCCTGCGTGGTGCAAGCTGCAAATTGGATACGAAGCAAACATGCACAAGCCCGGAACGGCGAACTGATTGAACACTTTAGTGGGGCGAGGATCCAGGCGGCTCGCAGCTACGCCTTCGGCAGATGGCCCGCCGGTTAGGACGGAACCTTTCGATTTCTTGGCATGATTCGGGCTTGGAACACGCGGAGCGAGGACCCCCCCAAGTAGTTGAGATGGTATGGTCCCAGGTATTTGGGCTTGTTTGGGCTGGGAGGACTCGGGGGCAGTGTGTGTTGAGGTACGTGGCGGATGCAATCGTTCGCCGGGAAATCTGCTCAAAAACTGCCTCGGGTGTAATAGCCATTAACTAGTATACCTTGTGAAGCGGGACGCCTCCGATTCCGACAGCGGACCCACCATTGTCGGCGGATGAAGCAATCTGCTCCGACAGCCAGAGCCCCACAGTTCCGGCTCCGGGCTTTGACACATAAGAGGGGCCGGTCAGAGGTTGCAACGGCAATTCAGATCCCTGGCCTTCGGCCCTCGCTTCATGCCATTTGCAGACCTGATTTATTTTGTCTATGGAATTCGGGGGCCTGAGGTCCGCCCATAGAGTCTTCCAGAAAGCGGCCTCTCTTGGGACAATGGAACGGCCCATGGCCAGAACATCCTTCTCCGAACAGATCTCGCTTTCTTCACATATACGGAGAATACTCCATCAATTGAGCCAGTACATCGGGCAAAAGAGCTTATTATTACGTTTCATGGGTTGAATCTCAAGCAGTTGATCGGGCAGTGCGCTTCTCAAGCTGTAAATATTGCATCTGGGTGCTTGGCCCAAAGTGATCTCCCACCCCACGCTCCACCGTATTGTTTCTGAAACCCCACATCGGACCATCATCTGGCCGCGGTTGCCGTCGTGAAATACAACCTCGTTTCATCCGCGATCAGGACGCACCCAACATGCAATAATACCTCGATTACCCGCGAGGAAATATTATCGCCATACCGTGCTTGAACCATGCCGGCTTCCCTACCCTCGCCACCGCCTCGACGACGGCTGCCTGCACCGCCCCTTGCTGTGTCGTGCCTGCGAGCGCTGAGCGTTTGATGGGATGGAATGGCGGGGCGTGCGGGTTGACTTCGAACAGGCTGAAGGGTGTCGGCGCGTTGTCCGACTTGCTGAGCGAGGTCCGGCTTTGGGCAAGAGGCCGGAGCTGACATATGCGGTCCTGGGAGGCGTCCCGGGGTGTGAATATGGAGCCGGTGCCGGGACAGGTATTGCGATGGTGTTCACATTAGAAGAGCGCCAGGCTTTCTTGACCATGCGGCCGAGCATGAGAGAATGACAACGATCGTGATGCAGTATCTGAGCATCTTAGTTATGGGAGACTAAATGAGCTTCTCTGGAAAAAAGCTAACGGTACACCCTGTTGATGCTCCGTATATTTGGAGATTGGAGGCGAGTTATGATTGATACGAGCCGGTGGAAAGCGGAACAGACATCCACAGAGACCAAGATGACGCTTTCACTTATCGTCTCCAATCTGAAATGCTGGGTCATCGTCGACCGTTCGAACCACCTCTGTTGATGGCTGACAAGTCAGTGAAACGCCTGGGAGCAGCCTCGTGAAAGCCCAGACCGTTGTATAGACACCGATTTCAAAGATCGCTTCTTTATTCGCTATCTCTCATACGCAGTCGCGTCTCAAGCCACCACATCTCAGGCTAGTGCCATACACTTTGATGTATCATAAGAGGCCCATTTTAAGAAGATGTATACTCCCTATCCTCCGTCCCTCTCAATGTCAGTCCTTCTTTGACAACCCGACTCAACATCTTCATCAAACATTTCCTTGTTCACTCACATTTATATCGATTGAAACCTCGCAGTGAAAGGCCTTTAGAACGCCTGAGCGGGCGAGACGCGTGTTTGATGTATTAACAGTAACTATCTTGTTTGTTCTCGGACATCCATCCATGAAGTGCCGAAAGTAGGTCACTTATCTATCTTTGCAAGTAAGCACGCGACAACTGGTCTACCGTGTCACACACGAAAATCATGCCAGCTGAGGCGTTGCCGAGGCCAAACGCTGACTCTACAAGCCGGGCGCGGTGGAAGTCCTCGAACTGCGCAGTAGCTGCCTCCAGATCGCGAACCCGACTTTCGAGCTTATGTTGGTCAGTGATGTTATCATCGGGCAAGACCCTGCTGATGTGGGGGAGCCGAACCAACATCTCCAGGCTCCCGGCGAGGAAGCGGACTCGATGAGCTCGCTTGTGGGAGATTGAGCCGGGGGAGCATCGGCGGCGCTGCCGAGGCCGTGGCGCGACAACGGTCGCCAAGATCATCAATGCCTGCCCAGAGCTCAACGATGGGATGTGTGGAAGCCGTCGCGCCGTCTTTGGCAGGGACAGTGAGAAGAACACTGTCGTCTGACACAAAGAGATGTTGGTTATTCGGATGTAACGGCTCGCATAAACCTCTCAGCGGGTGTTGCTTGCGAGCTCGTTCTGGTGGGCGATTTGGGCTGCGGGCAAGGTGTGGCATCGCGTCGCTTCTTCTCGCAACAAGCCTGCATGAATCGTTGCTCGTGGGCAAACTGCCATGGAATGGATTGCAGGGCTTCGATAGGTGCCGCGCCATCGACCAGAATGGACTTGCTTCGAATGCGGTAGGTCTTGAAATAGTCGTTGATAGGTACGTTGGGTTTGGGCACCATACTTAGTCGTAGAGCAATGTAGCGCAGACTATGCGTGGTGGAAGGAAACCAGGCATCGCGAATAAGCAACCGGAGTTCTGACTCGAGGATAATATTTGAGCTGGTGCGGCGAAGGAAGAGGTCGCAGGACTAGCTGAATAAGGCAGCATCAGCATCAGCATGCTGCTTATCCGAAGTCGAAGAACAGCATTTCGAGGACGAAGGCCTTATATTACGGTCAGCTATCCAATAGTAGGGTCTACTAATAGAAGCTAAAGATTAACACGTTCTAACAGTATACTAAGGTTATAGTCTAGTTATAGGTTATAAACTTATAGTAAATTAGTTTTTAGAAACTAAAGTAATTAATCTTAAACTTAATAAGTAATTTATAATAAAAGTAAGCTAAAAATATCTATAAAAATAAATACTAAGAAGTTAATTACTAAAGAACTATAAAAGTTTAACTATAAACTAAGTTTAAAGTTATACTATATATAAGTCCTTTTATATAGATAGTTCTACTATCTATAAACGTTATTCCCTTTATTACTATAAATACTTATTCTAAAGTAAAATAAATACTTATTCTAATATCTACTAAACGTTTATGTTACGACCTATAAGCAAGGATAACAGCTGAACAACCTACTTAGGCGTCGAGCGGCTAGAACAGGATATTTATACTATAGGATCATAGGAACAGCAGGGACTTACTTAGTATGGAAGAACTATAGTATAAGTTACGTAACGATAAAATAAGAGATTAGATCTATACGCTAAAAATATAGAAACTATACTTAGTAAGAATGGGCTCTATTAGGATAAAGAATAGTAACTAGGTAAAAAAGTACTATTTAGGACTTATATATAATATAACCTTAAGCTTAGCTTCTAGTTAGACTCCTATAGCTCTTTAGTAATTAACTTTATAATATTTATCCTTATAGATACTTTTAGCTTACTTTTACTATAAATTACTTATTAAGCTTAAGACTAATTACCTTAGCTTCTAAAAACTAATCTACTATCAGCTTATAACCTATAACTAGCCTATAACCTTAATATACTATTATAACGCGTTAATCCCTAGCTTCTATTAGTAGACCTTACTATTAGATAGCTAACTATAACACTTTAATTGCTCTTATTTAGTAAGTTAACTATTAATACCTACTAATAGTAAAACTATAAATATATCTTCTCACGCTTTAGCTAAATCCCCTACTCTAGGATCCTTATCTTTACGTAACTAGCCTTAGAGCTTAGTATAAGAACTTACTAGTATTAAAGATTATAATATACTAGACCTTAAGTATAACTCTAATAGAGAAGGCTCCTTTACTAAGGAAAGCTATAAAAAACTCTAACGTATTATCTAGAAACAGGATACTAAATCTAAAGAGATATAAACCTTTATTAATAAAAGTAAATAAGCTATAAATAGCCTTAATAAATAACTTTAGAACACTAGATAAGTATATAAGAAACTTAAGAAAGATATTAAGGGAGATACTAACCTTAAGAAGGTTTAAGAACTCTAAGAAGAACTTAACACCCTCTAAGCTACTACTAATATTATTACTACTCTTATTAGAGGATAATAAAAGCTTAAACTTAGTACCCCTATTACTTATAATAATACTTCTAGATAACTTAAGTTATTTTTAATCTAAGTTAAGAACTACTAAAACTTCTACTATAAAGACTTTACTAGCTAGACTGAAAAAGTAGTTTATATAGCTACCTACTTTCACAGAAGAGCCTTTAAGTAGTTTAAACCTATTTAGGAAGAGTTCCTTAAGTATAAAACACTAAATAAGTGCTCTACTAAGACCTATAATATCTATAGTAACTTCTAAGGATTTAAAGACGCCTTATACTCTCTTTTCTAAGATCCTAATAAGAAATAGTAAGTAGAAAGAGAACTAACGTAGCTAAAGTAAACTAAGTCTACTAAGGAATATATTATTATATTTAGATAACTTAGCGTCTAACTTAACCTTACTAAAGAAACTAAGATCTTTATATTCTACTAAGGTCTTAAAGATGAAGTTAAGGATAAGATTATTAAAATTAACTACCCTAAAGACTTCCTTTAGTATATAAACCTCACTATTAAAATTAATAACTAACTTTTCAAACGCTATAAGGAAAAAGGCGAAAAATAATAAAGACTAAATTCTAGACGTAAATACTAGTAGTAACCTTAGTAGAAGTTTAACTATTAGTAAAATAATAATAAACCTCATAATAATTAGAGTAATATATAATAAAGCACTACTTATAGATGTTATAGTCAGCTATCTAACAGTAGGGTCTGCTAACAGAAGTTAGGGATTAACATATAGTAATAGTATACTAGGGTTGTAGTCTAGGTTGTAGGTTGTAGCTAATAGTAGATTAGGTCTTTTAGAGGCTAAGGTGATCAGTCTTAAACTTAATAAGTAATTTGCAGTAAAAGTAAGCTGAGAGTATCCTGAGGATAAATACTAAGTTGATTGCTAAAGAGCTATAGAAGTATAACTATAAGCTAGGCTTAAGGTTACTCTATATATAAGTCTTAAACAGTAGTCTTTATCTACTTCTAGGTAATCACTTATATATATAGGTAATCACAATTAGTTAGCTAAGCTAACTAATCACTAAGCGTCCTTTCCTATGCTCCACTAATCGTTTCCTTATCTTATTATCACGTAACTTATACTATAGTTCTTCTATACTAAGTAAATCCCTACTGTTCCTATAATCTTATAGTATAAATATCCTATCTTAGCCGCCTAACGCCTAAATAGGTCGTTCAGCTATTATCCTTATTTATAGGTTGTAATATTAGGTCCCCTCTCTAAAGGTCTTATCCTTAAGACCTAGCATAAGTAGGTCGTTAGTCCTAGGTTAAAGATCTATTAGTTATGCTTCCTAATTTACTTATAATGCTAATACTATATTAGGTTGCATTTAAAAATCAAAATTAAATGCTACTTCTACTCTTTATCGTTATAATTATGCGCTACATATTACTAAGTTTAGTTTTATCGTTAATATGCTTTATTCTTATTATCGTTCTTTAGGGAAGCATTATAAGCTTCTTCCTAGTAGTAAAGTTTATAGTAAGTATACTTAACTAAGTTAATTATATAATATAGCAGCTAACGCTATTTATGCTTATAGGTCTACTAGATTTATATAGTTACTGCGTTTTTCGCTAATCTTATTATAGTTGATTGTTTACTTAATGAGGCTGCTCGTTTAGAGGATGCTAAGGTAGCTGAAGAGGAGGTATTAAGAAAGAAGGCTGCTGCTCTATATGCTGCGTAGGCTGAGTTAGATGAATCTATAGTGCAGTTAGATTGCTTGCGTAAGCAGAAGAGAATAGTGTTTCAGAAAGGTTAGGAGGTTACTAAGGAGGAGGTAGTAGCGTCTCTTATGTTAGAGGTTCAATCTATAGGTGGTTTTAGTGCGATAGATCTAGATTTAATCCTTAATTAGAATCTTAATACTCTAAACTTTTTATTAGGGGAGTCTTAATTACATTTTAGTATTCCTAACTAAACTAATAGTTTTCTTTATTATAGTCTATCTGCTTCTATTAGTAGTCTAATATGTCTATATAGATATTAGATACATTAGTAGCTAGAGGTGTTTAAGGTGCAAACTTATTTATTTAGCGTAAGTATTACTTCCTATTCTTAGTATTATTACTAATAAATAGTAAGTTTATTAGTTGCATTAGCGAGGTTTTTTATAGGTTCCTAGGTATTATCTTTATATCTATATCCTTTCTACTTAATGAGATACTAATAACCTTTTAACTCCTTAAAGTAGTTAATAATTCGTTTAACTTTATATTCTAGTTTGTTATCTTCTACAATAATAATATTATTAGTCTATAATCCTTATAATGCTAGTTTGAGGAGTAACATATAGAATACTAAGTAATACTTTATAGTTTCTAGAAGTTTAAGTTTATAATTAACTAGTAAGATTACTCATAAGATCTTAAAAGGTCTAAGTTTTTTATAGTTAAGTTTATCGCTTAGTCGTTTTGTTTTAATGTTTCGCTATATAAAGTAGGCGCTATCTCCCTCTTTTAAGGTTAGTCCCTCAATCCTTTGCTTATTGCCAAATTTTATCATTCTCTATTATATAAATTTAAGTTCTTTATATATACTATTTTAGATATCTTAGATTTATCGCACTAAAGCTACTACTCTAACTGCTTAAGGTCCTGCTTAAGGTTCCCTATATATAGTTAGTTTAAATCTATAGTTAAGATAGAAGGGGGATTCCTTAGTGCTTTCTCTTATCGCGCTATTATAAGCAAACTAAGCTATTAGTAGTAATACTACCTAGTTATCCTAGTTATAGTTAATATATATATAGAGGTATATTTTAAGGATTTAATTAACTTATTCTATTTATCTATCTGTCTATAAGTAGAATATAGTAGATATAGATTACTTAATGCTAAGTTATAATATAATTAACTTCTAGAAGTTAGAGGTAAAGATCTTATCTCTATCTAATATAATTTCCTTAGGTATTCTATAGTTAGCAATAATATATTTGAAGAATATATATACGTATTCTTCAGCGTTACTTACTTCCTTATATAGGATAAAGTAGGCATACTTCGTAAGTTAGTCTATAATAATGAGAACGCTATTATAGTATACTCCTATAAGGGGTTCTTATAACTTCAGTAATTTAACGATAAAGTTAAGTGATATAGATTACTAAGCAGTTTACAGCATAAGTAAAAGTTATAGTATACTATAAGGTTAATATTAAGTAGTTTTGCTTTTAAGGCAAACCTCATAATCCTTAATCGCTTTTGCTATATATTCTCTAGTAACCTTTTCTCTATATTATTATTATAGTTGTTTCTAGGTTTTTATAATTCCTTAGTAACTATATGCAGGGTGAGCGTAAAACTCTATAATTGCTTTGTCGTCTAGTTCGCTAAGCAGGCCTATGCTAGATCGTTCAGCTATTATTAAGAGTTTAGCTACTAGCATTAGGTCTCTATTGTTGTTTCCTTTAAGAATCACCTAGGTTTCTTTAGGTACTAGGATGTTATAGTCTAGTCGTCAGCTGAGAGCATCAGCTCTGCTATTATCTAATCTTTTGCGATAGATAATCTTAAAGTTGAATTTAGAGAGGAACTCTAACTATCTAACCTATCGTTTATTTAATACTTTCAAGGTTGTAAAGTATGAGAGATTCTTATAGTCTAAGTATATAAGTACTTTATGAATCGTTCTTAAGAGTTTAGGTCTCTATTCTTTAAAGGCTTTAATTATTACTATGAGTTCTTTGTTGTGGATTTGATAGTTTAGCTTAGGTCTGTAGAGCTTGCGTGAGAAGAAGGCGTATAGGTATAACTATCCTTCTAAGTCTTATTGTGAAAGTTATACTCTAAAGGCATAATCTGAGGAGTCTAGTTCTACTTTAAATTATTTAGTAGGGTCTAGTATCATTAGTACTAGTTTGCTGCTAATAAGGTCCTTAATTTTCTAAAAAGCTATTTATTAGGGTTCTTCCTATACAAATAGGGTGTCTTTACAGCTAAAGTTAGTAAGAGCTGCATTAATTTTGCTATAGTTCTTAATAAATTTTTAGTAAAAATTAATAAAACCTAGGAATCCTTAGACTTCCTTAAGGTTCTTAGGTACTAGCTATTCTTTAATAGCTTTAACTTTATTTTCTAACATTTAGACTTCTCTAGGGGTGATAGTAAATCCGAGGTATTCGACTTTCTATATGTAGAATTTGCTTTTCTTAGGTTCAACTAGGAGTTTAGCTTCTTAAAGGGCCTATAAGACGTAGTGAACATCTTCTTTATGCTTCTTAAGGGTTAGTGAGAATATAAAGATGTCATCTAGATAAACAACTATATAAATATTAATATATTTGCATAGGACTAAGTTAATTATGTTCTAGAATGTTGTAGGAGCATTAGTGAGACTGAAGGGTATGATGAGGTACTTAAAATATCCTTTATGTGTTCTAAAGGCGGTCTTCTATTCTTCTCCTTGCTTTATTCTGATTAGGTTGTAAGCACCTTTAAGGTTGAGGGCTATAAACTAGTTAGCTCTATAGAGGAGTCTTTTCATCTTATTAATAAGCAGTAGTAAGTAGTAGTTCTTAATCGTTATTTCGTTAAGCATATAATAGTTAATATATAGTTATAGTTTTCTATTCTTCTTTAGTATAAATAGGATTAGACTTCCTACTAGTAATATTGAAGGTCTAATGTAACCCTTCTTGAGGTTTTCGTTAAGGTACTTATCTAATACCTCTATCTTAGTTAGGTTGAAGCTATAGATTTTATTAAAGCGTAGTTCTTTTCCTTCTTTGAGAGGGATTTCGTGGTTAAAGTTTATATATCTAGGCAGTTTGGTTTCTAACTTAGCTGCAAAGAGTTTCTCATAAACTCTATATTCTTCTAGGATAAATAGAAGTAGGTCTCTTAGTTTAAGATCCTTCGTTGTTATTAGTCGCAATATAGCTTCCTTTACCTTAAGGTAGTAGATATATCGTTTTGCTGTTTCTTATGTTACTAACTCATTTAAAGCCTAGTTCTAATAGGGCTGCTTAAGGACTAAGTCGTTATAGTCCTAATAGAGTTAGCCTTTGCTCTAATCTATTTATAGGTTGCTTATTTATAGCTAGGGTAATCCTAGCACTATATTATATATTCCTATGTTAGCGATATCAAATTAGATTCTTTCCTTCTAATCTAGGTAACTTATCTTAAGGGGCGTAGTCTTATTATAGATAGTACCTCCTTTATATTTAAATTCTTCTCCTTCTACTATATATAGGAGGTATAGTCGTTCTTTTCCTCCCTATTATACTTCTAGCCTATTAATAACTTAGGGGGTAATAAAGTTTGCTTTAGCTCTGCTATTAATTAGCATAAGTATTGTTTTGTTGTTAATAGTAACTTTAAGTTCTATGTTGTTCTTATATCCTTATGATATCTAGTAGATAGATCTTTCCCTTATTGCCTATTATGATCTATTGTTAGTAGGTAAGTTTAGTTTTTTAACTGCTTTAGTAGTCTTAGGTAGGTGATTTGTTTTCCTTTCTATACTGCCTTAATAAGGCTGTTTTTATAGATCCTAACCTAGGGTAGTCTTAGTCTATTTCTTGCGATTCTCTAGGCGTATACCTTTTCTTAGTAGTATACTTAGCATTCATCCTGTTAGCATTTGTCCTACTTTATATTGTTGTCGTGTTAGCATCTTATAGGGAACTGAGGGCTTAGTTAGAAGGTAGCAATCTTCCTATCGAAAGTTGTTATTATCTATCTAATTATAATATATGTAGTGTAGATATACTTAATAGGTTTATTATTAAGTCTTCTAAGGTAGAATTAGTAGTTATGCTTGTCTCCTATATGTTCCTTATACTTATCATAAAAATACTAAGGCTAGAATAAGGTTTAATGAAGTTAGTAGTTACTTCTTAGCGTAAGGTAGTCTTCTATATGTAGCTAAGGGGTATAGTTTTAGTCTTATTAGTCTGCTAAGGTGCTATAAAAGTAGCGCTATTATTCATCTTATAGCATATTAATTTCTTAGTACTTTAGGAGTTACTTAGTATTATCTTCCTAGTTATTAGATTCTTCTTTAGAGCTAGAGTTATCTACGCTAGGAGTAAGCCTATAGGCGATTTCTGCTTAAGCATGTTATTAAGCAATATCATAAGGTTTATCTAAGTTATAAGGTAAGCTTTCGCCTTCTCTAAAAGTCTAGTTGCTAGTTATACTAAGGAGTTGTTATTCAGTTAGAAGGTTGTGTTAGTATTTAGGTTCTTCCTCTAATTCCTCTTATAGGCGTAGTTGCACCTATCAGGCGTCTTCTTGCTAGATTTCTTCTATTTCTCTTTAGATTTATCGTTCCTCATAGTGAAGTTATTAATAGGTTAAATATGCTATAACTAGTTCTAGTCGTTAGACCTATAACATCTCATTAAGTAGTTTAGCTAGTTTTCTAGCAATCTTACTATTGCTTTAATACATTATAGCTAAGGTTTTAAGCTTAAGATAATATCCTAAGTTTTCTTTATTATTAAGGTAGATTTAGTAATTATCGTTATAGCATCTAGTCTATAACTAGGCTGCATATAAGGCTTTTACAATCATATTAACTTATTAAGGTCTTTTAGCTACTAGCTTCTAGGGAAGCTTCTTAAGCTATTTATAATCTCTAGTGATATATCCTTATCTATTATAGTTATAATACTTAGGGTTCTAAGGCTTTTTGTTATTAGGTTTAGTTATTATGCTAAGGTCTATAGGTCTACTATGTTGTCTATAAGCAGTGCTTTAGCAGGTGTTATTCTAGTTATTACAAGGTTTATTATTACTTTATTAGTTATTAAACTTATGCTATAGTTGCTACTAGTATTTACGTCTAGAGTTAGCTCCCTGTTGTTATTCACCTTTTTCTTTACGTCGTTTGAAGAGTTAATTATTGATTTTAATAGCTATACTAGCATACTAAAGGAAGTCTTTAGGTTTATCTAGCTTAATAATCTTATCTTTAACGTTATCCTTAAGTCCTTAATAGAACATAAAGATCTTAGTCTCTTTAGTAAGGTCTAGTTAGACGCTAAGTTGCCTAAAAGTAGCAGTATACTCTTTAGCTAACTTAGTCTGTTGCAGCTATATAAGGTTGCGTTTAATTTGGCGTTTTTCGTCTAGATCTTAGAAGAGCGAGCAGAGGGCGTTTTTAAATCTTTAGAAGCTGCTATAGATATTGTATGTCTCTATAGAGCATTCGTCTAGTATTTCGCACTTAAGGAATTCTTCTTAGATAGGTTTAAACTACTTAAGGGCTTATCTATAAAGGTAAGTAGCTATGTAGATAACCTTTTCTATCTGATTAGTAAAGTTATTATAGTGAAAATTCTAATAGGTCTAGATCTAGATTAGGAATAACTTAAGTTATCCTTAGGTACTATTATAGGTGATAAGGCTGCTAAGTTTAAGTTTCTATCTTCCTCTTATAGGGGTAGTAATAATATTAGTAGCAGCCTAAAGGGTGTTAACCTCGTTTTAGAGTTTTTATATGAGAGGATTATTGCTTTATCCTCTTAAGCGAGCAATGCTGTTTTTGAAGTCTATAAGTTTTTGAGGTTTGTTGCTAAGTTCCTAGATTATCTACTTAAGGCCCTAAAGCTTATTAGCAGTTTCATTATATATAGTCTGTACTTTAGCGATATTATCATCTCCTTTCTTAACTTAGGCTTAAAGTCTATCGTAGGTTTCCTTTTTGAGGGTAACTTCATTATCTAAGTCTACTACTATTAGGGCTCCCTTAAGTTCCTCAGCTAAGCTTTTAGCAGGCTGTTGCGAGGAAGAGGAGCTTCCTAGGGTAGGTAACTTAGTAGAGGTGCGTGAAGACATTCTTATCTATACTGTTAGTAGGCTTCAATAGTTAACTTACTAAATAGAAGCAATCAAAATGTTATAGTTAGCTATCTAATAGTAAGGTCTACTAATAGAAGTTAGAGATTAATATATAGTAATAGTATACTAGGGTTATAGTCTAGGTTATAGGTTATAGCTGATAGTAGATTAGGTCTTTTAGAGGCTAAAGTGATTAGTCTTAGACTTAATAAGTAATTCGCAGTAAAAGTAAGCTAAGAGTATCCTAAGGATAAATACTAAGTTAATTGCTAAAGAGCTATAGAAGTATAACTATAAACTAAGCTTAAGGTTACTCTATATATAAGTCTTAAATAGTAGTCTTTATCTACTTCTAGGTGATCACCTATATATATAAGTGATTACAATTAGTTAGCTAGGCTAACTAATCACTAAGCGTCCTTTCCTATGCTCTACTGATCGTTTCCTTATCTTATTATCATATGACTTATACTATAGTTCTTCTATACTAAGTAAGTCCCTGCTGTTCCTATGATCCTGCAGTATAAATATCCTATCCTAGCTGCCTAACGCCTAAGTAGGTCGTTCAGCTGTTATCCTTGTTTATAGGTTGTAACAATAGATAATATAGCAGACCTATAGACCTTAGTATAATAACTAAGCCTAATAATAAGAAACCTTAGAACTCTAAATATTATAACTATAATAAATAAAGGCATATTACTAAAGACTATAAACAACCTAAAAAGCTTCCTTAGAAACTAGTAGCTAAGTAACCCTAATAAGTTAATATAATCGTAAAAGTACTATATATATCGTAATCCTAGACTAGATACTATAATAATAACTATTAAATTCACCTTAAAGATAAGGAAATATTAGGATACTATCTAAGAGATAGTAATCTAGGACGAACTAGATATAATATAACTATCTTAGACCTTTATCCTAGGACCTTAGTAATAATATATACTAGTAATAGTAAGATTATAAGAAAACTAGTTAAATAGCTTAATAAAATGCTATAGATTTAATAATTTAAACTTATTAGCATCTCCTCTACTATATAAGACTAAAAACTAGAGAATAATAACGAACGAAAGCTTATACGCCTCTAAAAAGCTAAAAGCCTATACCTAGAATAAATCTAAGAAGAACTTTATAATCCCCTATAGGAATAATAACTAGAAGCTATACTCTTATATATAGAACGATATAAAGATATATATAGAAATCCTACTAAGATTAAATAAATTAATTAGGAATTTAATAAATAAGTTAAGGAAGAATCTAAAGAAGAACTAGAACACTAATATAACCCCCTAATAGAGCAATAACTCCTTAGTATAACTAGTAACTAGACTTTTAGAGAAGGTAAAAGTTTACTTTATAACTTAGATAAACCTTATAATATTACTTAATAATATACTTAGAAAGAGATTACCTATAGGTTTACCTTTAATATAGATAACTCTAGCTTTAAAGAAGAACCTAACGATAAAAGAAATAGAATTAAGTAATTCTTAAAATACTAAGAAATTAATATACTTTAAGATAAGTAATAATACTACTTTTATAGTACCTTAGTAAACTAATAAGACTAAGACTATACCCTTTAGCTATATATAAAAAACTATCTTATGCTAAGAAATAATTACTAACTTTATTAAACCCTCTTCTAGCCTTAGTACTTCTATAATAAGTATAAAGAATATATAGGAGAAAAACATAATTATTAATTCTACTCCTAAAGATATAATAATAAGCCTATCTATAAGATTTACTTAACATCTACTATAATTAGATAGACTATAATATTATTTAAAGATAACCTTATAGTCTTTAAGCCTAGCCTTTAGTTCCCTATAAGATATTAATATAATAATAATATAAAGTAGGATAAATACTAATAAGATAAATACTAAGTATATTACTAAGAAAAAGCATACGCCTAGAGAATCGCAAAGAATAGACCTAGACCTCTATAAGTTAAGATCTATAAGAATAGCTTTATAAAGGTAAAATAGGAAAGAAAATAGATTACCTACCCTAGATAATTAGAGTAGTTAAAAAACTAAACTCACCTACTAATAATAGATTATAACAAGTAACTAGAAAAAGATCTATTTACTAGATATTATAAGGATATAAGAATAACCTAAAACTTAAAGTTACTATTAATAAATAAATAATACTTATACTAATTAATAGTAAAGCTAAAGTAAATTTTATCACCCTTTAAGCTATTAATAAGCTAGAAGTATAATAAAGAGGAAAAGAACAACTATACCCCCTATATATAGTAAAAGGAGAAGAATTTAAGTATAAAGGAGGTACTATTTATAATAAGACTATATCCTTTAAAATAAGCTATCTAGATTAAAAAGAAAGAATCTAATTTAATATTACTAATATAAGAATATATAATATAATACTAAGATTACCTTAGCTATAAATAAATAACCTATAAATAGATTAAAGCAATAGCTAACTCTATTAAGACTATAATAATTTAGTCCTTAAGTAGCTTTATTAAGATTAAGCCTTAAATAAGTTAATATAGTTAAGAATAGCAAAATAATACCTCTATTACTTTAAAGTAAAAGAAGCTATATTATAACTACTAAAAATAATAGATCTTAAATAAAAGAATAATCTACTTCTATTTATCCTAGAAGAATATAAAGTTTATAAAAAACTCTTTATAGCTAAGTTAGAAACTAGACTGCTTAAATATATTAATTTTAACTATAAAATCCCCTTTAAAGAAGGAAAAAAACTACGCTTTAACAAAATCTATAGACTTAACTAAATAGAAATAGAAGCTTTAGATAAATACCTTAACGAAAACCTTAAAAAAGGTTATATTAAACCCTTAATATCACCTATAAGAAGCCTAATCCTATTTATACCTAAGAAAAACAGAAAACTATAACTATATGTTAACTATTATATACTTAACAAAATAATAATTAAGAACTACTACTTACTACCTCTTATAGATAAAATAAGATAACTCCTCTATAAAGCTAACTAATTTATAGCCTTTAACCTTAAAAGTACCTATAACTTAATTAAAATAAAACAAAGAGAAGAATAGAAAACTACATTTAGAACATAAAAAGGACATTTTAAGTACCTTATTATACCTTTTAAACTTACTAACGCTCCTATAATATTCTAAAATATAATTAATACTATACTATAATAATATATTAATATCTATATAGTTATTTACCTAAATGATATCCTTATTTTCTCTCTTATACTTAAGAAATATAAAGAAGATATATATAATATCTTATAAACCCTTTAAGAAGCTAAACTCTTAGTTAAACCTAAGAAGAGTAAGTTTTATATATAGTAAGTAGAATATCTTAGATTTACTATTACTTTAGGAGAAGTTAGTATATCTAAAAATAAAGTTAAAGCTGTCTAAGAATAGCTAATACTAAGAAGCTTTAAAGAAGTCTAAGGATTCCTAGGCTTTATTAACTTCTACTAGAAATTTATTAAGAACTATAGAAAGATTAATATAGCTTTTATAAACCTTAATTATAAAAATAAACTATTCTAATAAGAAGAACTATAGTAGATAGCCTTTTAGAGGATTAAAGACCTTATTACTAGTAAACTAGTCCTCCTTATCCTAAACCTAATAAGATAGTTTAAAGTAGAACTTAATATATTAGACTATACGATTAAAGTATAGTTATCCTAGTAAAACTTAGAAGGATACCTATACCTTTACGTTTTCTTTTCTAAGAAACTTAAGGAGCTTAAACTTAATTATAAAATCTATAATAAAGAACTTATAGTAATCATTAAAGCTTTTAAAGAATAAAGACCTAAACTTTTAAGGACTATCTATAAAGTACTTATATATTTAGACTATAAAAACCTTATATACTTTATAACCTTAAAAGTACTAGAGAAATAATAAATATAATAGTTAGAATTCCTATTAGGATTTAACTTCTAAATTATCTACTAAAAGGGATTAGATAATAGTAGAGCTAATACCCTTAGTTGAAGACTAAACTATAATATCCTAGTACCTAAAGAAACTTAAGTAATTCTCAAAAAGGATAACTATAGAGATTTAATACTAGTAGCTAAACTCCTAATAATAGTTAGATAACCTAATATTAGCCTACCTAGCAAACTAAACGATAAAGCTATTATAAAATTCTACATACTACCTATATATAGTTACTAAGGAATTATAAAAACCTAGAAATAACTATAATAACAATATAAAGAAAAGGTTACTAGAGAATATATAGCAAAAGTAATTAAGAATTATAAGGTCTACTTTAAAAGTAAACCTATTTAATACTAACCTTATAGTATACTATAACCCTTACCTATACTATAAGTTACCTAGTAATCTATATTACTTAACTTTATTATTAAGCTACTAAAATCTTAAGAACCCCTTATAGAAGTATACTATAACAGCATTCTCATTATTATAGACTAACTTATAAAATATACCTACTTCATCCTATATAAAGAAGTAAGTAATACTAAAGAATATACCTATATATTTCTTAAGTATATTATTACTAACTATAGAACACCTAAGGAAATCATATTAGATAGAGATAAGATCTTCACTTCTAATTTTTAGAAATTAATTATATCACACCTTAGCATTAAACAATTAATATCTACTATATTCTACCTATAGACTAATAAATAAATAAAATAAATTAACTAAATCCTTAAAATATACCTTCACGCCTATATTAACTATAACTAGGATAATTAGGTCGCTCTACTCCTAATTACCTAGTTTACTTATAATAGCGTAGTAGGAGAAAGTATTAAAGAATCCCCTTTCTATCTTAACTATAGATTTAAACCTACTACCTATAGAGAACCTTAAACAAGTTTAGCTATAGTAAAAGCTATCGCCTTAGTATAATAAATAAAGGATATCTAGGAAAACATATAAAAAGAACTTAAATTTATATAATAAAGAATAACTAAATTTAGTAATAAATAAAGGATTAAAGGACTAACCTTAAAAGAAAGAGATAGTACCTACTTTATATAGCAAAATATTAAAATAAAACAACTAAGTAACAAACTAAACTATAAAAAACTTAGACCTTTTAAAATCTTATAAATAATCTTACTAGTTAATTATAAACTTAAACTCCTAGAAACTATAAAGTATCACCTAGTATTCTATATATTACTTTTTAAACTAGCCCTATAAGGATTATAAATAAACAATATTATTATTATAAAAGATAATAAACTAAAGTATAAAGTTAAATATATTATTAACTACCTAAAAGAACCTAAGGAATATTAATATCTTATTAAGTAGAAAGGATATAGTTATAAAGAAAACATATAGGAACCTACTAAAAATATCACTAATATAGTAGATAAACTCTCACTCTACTAATAATAATAGTAAGAATAAGAAGTTACGCTAGTACTAGCTACTTTAA